>RHLP01000430.1:0-49416 GCA_003719405.1 Aspergillus incahuasiensis
GTTTGAGGGGGAGGGGTTGCCGGTGCTGGAGCCGGAGGATCTGGAGGCGTTGGAGTCGGTTTGGTGGAGGGGCGAGGAGGAGGACTTGCGGGGTGAGGGTTCGCGGGGCTTGTATGCCTTTGAGACGGCCTCCCGGAAGAAGATGGAGCGGCTTGCGTCGGCGGATTCCCATTTCGTCAAGCCGAGCGTTTGGGCGCGCTGGAAGATCTCGTCGGCGTTGTTGACCGTTGCGATAGAGCCTAGAGCGAGGACCGCGGTTGGGCCGAGGGTCAGGATGTAGGATGTCCACTCCTCTAGTGTTTCCTCCTCCTTGACGGGGTCTTTGTCCGCCACGTGCCCGTTGAATATACCTGCCTTGCGCGCCGCCTCACATTTGCCGTGGATCGGCTGGAGAAGGACTCCTAAGCATGTCCAGATCTCGGTCATGTCGTACAGCTGGCTATGTGACAGCCCGCCCGGGTTTCCGCGGCCAAAGCCCTCGGGAGGCTCGAACAGGACGTTGTTGATACCAAACGGCTCGCTGATCGACATCGTGACGGAGGTAGGTTGGTTCGTGGCCATGATGCCGCCGTTCAACCAGTCCAGTTGTCCGATAACATCGCCCTCCCGACCCTTTCCACAGCCAAATATCCGGCAGAATGTCCATACTCGCCAAAACGCATTATCGATCTCCTCAGCGCGGGTGTCGTCCATGCCCGACAGGCCGCGGACGGTCTCCGGGCGGAGAAAGGTGGTGCAGCGGGCGAGGATGAGCCCTTTGAGCTTGACCAGCGTGTATAGGTCTCGGGTGTAGCGGTCGAGGTAAAGAGAGGGCGTGTACTCTGGAACAGGAGCGTCCAGGTCAAACAAGACCTGCCACTCGCTGTCCCAAGGCGGGCTCATTTCGCGCAGCTCCCATGCCGGAGGCGACATCTGAAAGACGGTATTCTTAATCAGGTCGAGTTCATGGTTCTTAAAAACACGATAGAACTGTTTGTTCATGACAGCGAAGTTGAACAGGTCTGGTAATGAGCTGCAATGCCTCAGGATCATCCCGACGATCTCATCAGGCAGGATCCCGGGCATCTGCCCACAGGGAACGAAAGGCCGGGCCAAAACTGGGGTCTTGATTTGCTGTCCCGGAAGGCCGGCGTCAAGCTCGTAGATGACTACTGGCGCCGAGTCAACGTCCATCTCGTACACCGGTCCAATCGGCTTCGATGCAACAGCGAGTTTCGACATCGCGCCCTCGGGTTCGAACGAGAATGTTTTTCGCAGTTTGGGCTGCGAGGCTTCGAGTTCCGGGGACTCGGGAGCTTCTTCTTTTTCTTCTTCTTCCTCACCTGCAACTGGGACCTTGAGTGGTACTGGTTTGCACAGCACGCCCCCAAATGGCTGCGCTTCCTTTGTTTGAAGGCGGGGCAACTTCAAGCGCAGCTCGCGTTCACTGCTGACCGAAGCCGGTCTTTGAGGGGGCGCTGGCGGGCTGAGAAAGTCAGTAGTCGTTGTGTCCGTCGCCGTAACCGCTTCATTTTCCTTTTCCGACTCTTTTGCTATCGACGCCGCTTGCCGGTGGGCGTGCCTGCGCTCGAGGCCAGCGGTGACATTGGAGCCGCTCAGGGAGCGGAGATGGGGCCGATCCTTCTTCTTGGTAAAGCCGGGCACGCTGAAAGAAAGCCGGCCTTTGTGGGGTTTCTTGGCGTGTTTCATTTCCTCGTCCGGCGATGCTGTGGACAACGACAGCGAGAGCGACAGCTTTCTGTTGTTCTTTGCAAGGTCGATGGGCGGACTCGGGGCGGGACGCGAAGGGATCATGTCCATATTACCTCTGCTCACCTGCAGGGGCGCATCAATACGTGGCAGGGGGGTTGTTGTGTGTTCCACAAGCCCAGCAAGTGCATTCTCGAGTTCCTCTGCAGCCTGCGACAGCGTCGGGTGGTGGCCGTGCCCGTGGCCGTGCGTCGACGCCGCAGTCGACTCGAGAATTTCATTCAGACTATCTTCGCGGATCACTGGTGGTTGCTTTTTCTTGCGCCGGATTGACAATGGCGCCATTTGGATCGGGGGCTCGACCGGGAGTGGCTTCTCCCGGAGAGACGGGGACCGGGGCGATCTTCTCGACATTGTCGAGCCGCTCCGGTAGACGGAGACGTCGTCAAACACGCCTGCTCTTGTCGGCGAGATGATGGAGAATGCGTCGGCGGACTTGTATGCCGATGCCGAGGGCTCCGATCCTATACTGGTAATGGATGATCTGCGGCTGTAGCACGAAGAAGCGTCGTCAACCAGCTCGTTGGACCATAGCGAAGACGCCCCTGTCGCGGTCTCAGAGGTATCTTCCTCGGATGAGTTTTCTCGAAAATAGACTCCAGATTGCGGAGAGCCGTATGATTGAGGCCGATGGCGCGGAGGGCTTGTAGGCGATGCAAGCGAGAAATGCGATGAGAGTTCGGGGAAAAAGCGAGTCCAGCGTGTTCCTGACCACGATGGCCTGCGCTCCAGAATAGGCGAAACAAATATATCCTCATCGTAAAGGCTGCGCTCCTTTCTTTCGGTTCCTTTTGGTGCTCGAACTGCAGAAGCAGGAGGATGTGTGTTTCGCCTCGTCGCTGGACCTGGACCTGACCCAGGATTTGAGCTCTGGGCTGGACCTGACGATCCATGGGATCCATTATCATTGTATGAAGCAGAAACACTCATGGCGACGAGTCAGGTTTCAGGTTTCAGGTGTTGTTCCGAGTATAATCAACTCCTTTTCCTTCAAAGCCGGCTTGGTTTCCCTACTTATTCCAGCCGGCAACCATGGTCTCGAGGCCTTCAGTCTCGTTGCTCTTCTTTGTCACGAACAATGTTGTCTACGATACTCTCGGCCCTCGAGTCCGGATGCAGGTGCCAATAATAGGCGGGGTCACAGGCCCTGCAGAGAGAAAGACGAACTGGTGTTCTCTTTGTCGCCTCGATCTATACGCCAGCGGGGACAAAGGCGCGCAGATGCAGGTAGGACAGGGACAAAGCGCTGCGACCTCGAACTAGATCAGAGGGTCAGCGCTGGTCTAATTCTGTCACGCAGAGGTAACTATACTATACTACCGACCTTTGTTCAGTGGCTTCGAGTACCTCTGGGCAGCTGCTCTCGGTTTCTTGCGGATGTGAAAATAGCAGCAGACACAGGATGGCGAGCACGTTTTGCGAGTGAGACGAGAAGGAAGAAGGATGATGTTGACTATTAATGATAAGCTCCGCTGGGTGCTTGGTGTCTGACCCGGTGGAGGGCCTCAAATGGCCCCAGGCCACTTATGCAATGGACATGGAGATCCCTGCTGGCTCAATCAATCTGATGGGGTCGGTTTCTAGGCTGACTGGGTGGACTACCGGTAGACGCGGTACTTTAAATGCATGTCCAAGGCATTTTTAGTGGATTTACATACATACTCTGCCCCAGGACTGATTCCGAGAGCCGGTCCGGATTCGTTGTGCCACAGACAATAACCTCACATGCCGTTCCGTATACAATCGCCTTTTCAACTGACTCTCCACCTTTTCCTTCATCTCAACTCTCTACTCATCTTCACTCCTTCAGCCACCGATCGGCATCCGCTGCAGCCCTCACTCAGCCTTCTCCTGGCAGGATACAGCCCTAGGCTAGTCCAGCTCGAGCCCACTAACCAGGCCTCAAGGCTAACCGGCTTATTTTGGGCCCCGCGGAATGCACGCTAGCCGCTCCAAGACTTCAATACGCGGCGCCCGCGAATCGGAAGATGCACCCGCGGGAGTCCACAAACCAGCTGGGTGGAGTCTGCGCTGCACGTCAACCGCAGTCGAGGCTGTGTCTGAACAGCCTTCTTAATATCCTGCTGGAGACTACTACTACTCCGTAGTTGGCAGCAGCTCTACTGTTAATGAGTTTGTTCTCAGAATTAGGAAGGAACACGAGGCCCGTGTTTTCCTCTCGGGTCCGATACAGTAAGCACAGCAGTCGCCTCGTGGCCACTGCCGGGCGTACGATTGTTTCATCCATCAGTGTCAGCATCTCACCAACACCGGAGGCAAGCTAAGCGATAGGTAGTATTAACGAGCCGAGGATGCCGAATATACCAGGTAGGTATCTACAAAGCGTCTCCAGATTCAATGCTCTCTCCACAGCAAGATCGGATGCCAGGCTAGTCCTTGTCTCATGAGCCAACTAGGCCCTCAATTTATTATCAACCTTACAGAACGCCTTATCAATCCGGTGATCCGGTGTAATATGATTCATGCTACCTGGGGAGTACGATGCACTATGTCCGTACCACGGAGTATACGGAGTACCATCTGTCTAGACCAGCGCTCCGTACCTCCGCGACTCAGGTACTCCGGCCCCAGGCCTAACCGACGCCAAATCTTAGCCCGCTTAGTCCCAACACCGAGTAGCTACCGATAGCCTAAGTCACCAACAGCAATACGTGGTTTTGGCCCCAGGTTCCCGTCCTTGGCTATGCACGGCTGCACCCGTGACGCAGGACAAGACATGCCTTGCCATGACATAACATGACTGGGGACGGGGACGGAGACTGAGAATCATGACACCTGTCCAGTTGTTCCTTTCCTGTATCTATCCAATTCGCATCCTTCCAAGAAAAGCCTCCGATCATCAATCCCGTCGCATCCTGCCGCGACATTGGCGCTCGCTCATGCTTCTCTTGCTGAGGCCCATCCATACATGCTCCATTGCTCAAGCAGCCATAAGGCTGACATAGACGCCCCACACCACACCGAACAAGTTCCCAACAAGCATGCGCTTGTCTGCGGGGACAACCGTGAAGTTCAGGATCGAGACGAGCGGCCAGAACTTGAGTCCTGCGAGCAGGTATGGCCAGAAATTCTAAGATGGCTGTCAGCTAGCGTTACATGCATGGCATAGCATTGCGTCATGCCAGGGACCAGGCCCAGGCAGGCATTCGATATCTGGTCGATGAGCAGGGTATATCATCACAATACATCCCATCCCATCACATCCGCTAAGGAAAGGCCCCCAAGTCGAACCCAAGCAAAGTGGAGAGCGATGAAATAAGCGGGCGGGGGAAATGGTCGCATCATACGTACCTCCAGTATCTCAGCCTTGATGACTTCATAGTCCTGCCCGCGAAGCATGCCCATGGTCGCAATGAACGCGACGGTATTCCACGTACCGCCGAGAATCTGGTCGACGAGGATCTTCGCCACGATGTTCCTGACATTAGGCTTTTGCTCGGTCGCGGCCCTGCCGTTATCTCTCTTCCCGGCTTTCTCGTTCTCTTTCTCTTTCTCTTTCCCCTTCTCTCCCCCCTTCGCAGTCCCCAGCTTTCTTTCCTGGGGCTGCTCAACCTCGAACCCCGGAAACCGCTGCTCCAGCCCCTCCAGCCACAGGAACGCCAGGGGCGATATGATAAGCGCACTAGTCGTGAACTGGAACAGCATCTGCGAGTCGAGCTCAAAGGGCGTCTAGATAGAAAGCGCATCGGCGTGTGGCTGGCTATGTTGGAGCACGCAATGTCATGTAAATGCAACGCGATTGTATTTGCATTCGTATTCGCATTTGCAAACCATATTGCGTCGTTGCTCCAGCATAGCCCGCGACGCCGTAGAGTGTCAGCTTATCTATGTATTTATATATGTGTGTGTGGTTTGTATACGTATATACTGCATCTGCCAGTAAAGCAAAGTAAAGCAAGTATATCATATGTAGAGGACAGCAGGGGACAACAAATATGGAGATAAATACGCACCTTTTCTCGATACGAAGTAATGCCCTGCGCTAGGATATTGGAGCTGGCGCTGATCAGAGCCGCCTGCAGAGTGGCCTTTGCGATCGGAGGCAGTGCCTGTGCCATGGTGGTTCGTTAAGGTTGTTATCTGACGGCGCGGTGATTGTGATTGATGAATCACTGATACTCGCAAGTCCAAGCAGATCTTTCTAGTCACAGTCTGAGCGGGAAAGCTAATTGTCTGAAATGAGGAATAATGATTACGGGGCCTCTCCGAGAAAACGTCCCTGATGATGAGAGAGCTCGTGGGTTGTTGCGTTTGCCCTGTCTCAAAGTGGGACCCGCGCGATCTTCAGGGTGTCTGCAAGTGACGTAGGCAGCCTCGTCGAATAGATTGCGAATGCGATGTCACGATTGGTAAAAGAGGGGTTTGGGAAACAGCTGGAGACTATTAAGAGGATCAAGAGGAGGCCCGGGGAAGAAATGGGGGGTTCTCGTTGCAGTCCTCGCTGCAATAACCATGCAACGACACGTAGCAATTCCACCATTCAACGGGCTGGGGCTTGCAACATATATCCTGCTGCACTAACGGTCATATGCCTCCGCTACGCAGTTTCTGGTGAATTCCAGACTTGTACCTAGAATATATTGCCTCGCTACTCCCAAGTAACCACTAATAGCCATTCGATTTAGTTGATATATGCTTAAGATAAAACTGCTTCGGAGGCTAGCTAATCAAGAGCATGAGTAGAGCATGGTCCAAAATGTGACCTGCAGAGGCAAACAGCAAACAGTAAATCGTAAAAGATCCCATCACTTCATCAAAAGGTTCACAGCCCAAGGTACGCTGAGCCCTCTCAAGTCACCATAGTGCTGGCCAACTCCCAGGAAAACGATGGGGATTCCCGTCGCATGCACCATGCTGACGAGTGTTCCAACCATATCACCAACTGTGTCGCACTTACTGATGATGAACCCGTCGAGATTCCTCCCTGTTCCAAAAGCTTGGTTGAAGTTACGCGCCTGCATCACACTGTCGGTGCCGACAAGTGCTTCTCCAACCATGAAGATCTTGTTTGGCTGGGCGAACTTGGCGAACTTCTCCAGCGAGGACATGAGACGCTGGTCATTGTGGCGACGCCCGGCGGTATCGATCAAGACAACGTCGTACCCATTAGCCGCACCGTACTCCACGGCATCTTTGGCGACATTTGCAGCATCTTTGCCGTAGCCTTTCTCGTAGAGATCGACTCCGCCGACGTTCTCGCGAGCACTGAGCTCTTTCAGGTTTCGAGCATGAACGCGAAGCTGCTCAACCGCTCCTGATCGGAAAGTATCACACGCGGCGATTAGGATGCGGTAATTGTTCTGCAACAAGAAGTAGCAGATCTTGCCTAGGTTCGTTGATTTGCCGACACCATTGACACCCACAATTGAAATCACGTACGGCCGTGAGTTGGGTTGCTTGTTCTTCGCGTTGGTTACTGTGTTAATCTCATGGAGCAGGTCAAGAGATGAGGTAGGGGTAAGAATCTTGCGAAGGGAAGATTCCATGGCCGACTTCAGAGCAGCATCCACGCTCTGGAAGTTGCCCGTCTTCTTTCCAACCAACTCCTGCTTGACTCCATCGCACAACCGGACAGCCGCTTCACGTGCGACGTTCTTCTTCAGTAGATGGTCTTCCATTGCCTTCAATGGCTTCTCTAAATCAGTGTCGGTCAAAACTTTGCCGCCAACGATACCACGCAGCAGACCACCGATGGCGCTGAATCCGGATCCAACAAGCCCGGTCGGCGCAGAAGACCTGGCCTTCTCACTGTCTGCATTCTCAAGGATGGAGTGGACTTCATCGCCCAGGTCCTTCAGAACGAATTGGCCTTTGCCGGTCCGGCGACCCCAGGAGTCTTCCGACACGGCTTCCACTACCGGTGCGGAAGCATCATCCGCCTCGGCAGGTGCAGAATAATCGAGGATTCTTCCGTCATCCTCATCCGCCATCCCATCGGCGCCCCATACCCGTAACTTCTTCCCACTCTTCGGCGTCTTCCCTTTCCGAGCCTTCTCATCACCGGATGAAGCAGTCGCGCTCGCATTTGCAGCCTTGCGCGCTCGGCGGGAAACACGTCCGCCGGGGCCAGCTTTGCCAGTGAGTATATGACTCGATGAAGGCGAGGATATTCTGGAAATATCTGGAGTTTGTGGCGGCGAACCCTCATCAGAGGTTGCCGCACCGAGCGCAGCCTGAGGCTGCGCTTTGAGATGGTTAGCATCTATGCCGACGTGGGCCCGGCGTAGGACGTACCTTTCAGCAGGCCAGGGACCGGTGGGGGAGGTGGTCCTCCATTATCAGCTGAGGCTAGCGGGTCTTTTCTTGCCTCTGCATCGGCCGCAGGCGCTTCGGAAATGAAACCGGCAGTGGCGTTGTCCTCAAGCTCTCGTACTTGCTGGTCAAAATACTTGTCAAACGGGTATTCAGCGATCCTAGCCCGTTCGCTCTTCAGTTGAATCTTGTAGAGGTCAATGAATATCGTCGAAATGTTATCCAAAAGCTTGTCTATCCATCCGAGATGAAGGAGCGACTGGTATACGGCCTAGACAAAGCAGGTCAGCGAACCGCCAACGAATGCGGCGCTTCGGACTTAGCATACCACAAATATAAGGTTGAAGTCCTTTGACCTCCTCCATTTCAAAGTATATTTCTCCTTCTTGAAGATCGGGGAGACGCTGTTTGGGGTGTTCTGAAGCTGCGCCTTCTCTTCGATAAAGACGTCGTTGATCAGGCTGTTGACGACATGGGAACCGACCGGCGCGTATGACTTGGACCATAAAACCACCCCAGATGTAGACAGAATCTCAAAGGCTTCGAGCATCTTGAAACAAAACAAGTACCGCTATACTATCTGCGTGGTGAGCTTGCGGAGTGGGGAATTCTGTGCGGGCGGCGAAGATCAGATCAAGGCCAGCTCCGGGCGAGAAATTAATCAGTGACTCTTCTCCATACTCCTCCTGCTGCCTTCAGCCACGTATAAACACCTCGCCCTTCATCACTCAAGCTCCCCACCCCAGACTAGTCTAATCTCGGTCGCTCGTTGAACCGCGAGACTCCAGCTCTTGTTGATTGATTAAATCCCCCATCATGCATCGCCAGTCTTTTGCACCACCCCCGGCACAGTCACCTCCGCTTCACCATCCCGTGCCTCAGCATGTCTCGACCGTCCCCATGATGCGCTCGCCCCCTCCTCCGACATCTCAGCAATCGCAGCCATCGACCTATGGTAATCCTTACCAGCCGGCCCCCGCACAGGGTGGCAGTGGGACGTATGCCCCTGGGTTCGGCGGCTTCATCAATGACCCCACGGCGCAGATGGGATTCCACATGGGCAAGACTGCGATGGCAGCTGGGCAGGAATATATGGAGCAGAACGTACGTTCTTTCGATTACCAGAGCTAGTAAGCGTGATCGCTAATTGACTCCGGAAACCAGTTTAATCGCTACGTATCTATTCCCGCTCTCAAGCACTACTTCAATGTCTCGAACTCCTACGTGATCAATAAGCTGGGCCTTGTGCTTTTCCCATGGCGACACAAGCCGTGGTCTCGTCAGCAAGCACGTCTTGCGACTGCTTCCACCGGGCCTGATGGCCAGATATCGCAGCAGCAATATTCGTCCATGTTCCTGCCTCCGCGAGATGATTTGAACTCGCCCGACATGTACATCCCTGTGATGGCCCTTGTCACATACATCCTATTGTCGGCAATGCTCGCAGGATTCCGCGGAAACTTCCATCCAGAACTCCTAGGAGCAACCACTACTACAGCAATCGCAGTCATCTTGTTCGAAATCATCTGCCTCAAGCTCGCCACATATATCCTCAGCATCAACAACGACTCTCAACTGGTTGATTTGGTCGCTTACTCCGGCTACAAGTTCGTCGGTATCATCATCACGCTGGTTGCCTCCGAGATCTTCACCCCCGGAAAGGGAACAGGTAGCTGGGTTGGATGGGTAGCGTTTATTTACACGTTCCTCGCTAACGCTTTCTTCCTCGTACGTTGACTCTTTTGCCTTCTTGGAGCCACTTACTGATCCAGATCAGCTTCGATCCCTCAAATACGTTCTCCTTCCCGATTCAACAAGCGACTCGTCCATGCACGCCGGTTCAATGCACACGGTCGCTCGATCCCAGCGCAACCGCCGTACTCAGTTCCTGTTCATCTACTCCTACGTCATCCAATTCATCTTCATGTGGGTTCTTAGCCGAGAGGGGCCGTCAGTGACTGCTTCAGCCTTGGGCAGCGGAGCTTCGTCATGATACTGTGGCCACACCGGACTGCCCTAATGATATACACGGACTTGATGAAAAGCGGATTGCACCATATTGTAGAATTTATCTCGACTGTTGGCGGTTGGCTTCTTTGCTATGTACACGTTAGATAAATATACTTTGTGCCGCAGGCTTCAATGACGGAAACCTCTCAATAGGTAGGCAATGTGTACACAAGAGACTAAATGTCTGTCACCGGAAATAGTGACAGTGTCAACATTTGACATTTCGAGTTGGTGACGACATCTCACCATCCCTAAGTCGTCCGTACATACTCCGGCTCATAGCAACGCCGGGCCAAGGGTCTAGACTCAGTGCTTGACATTTCATTTAATTCTCAAGCTCCATAGTTCGGTCGGGTTAAATTACTAGCAAAGCATACGGCAAAACTACAAGAGCAAAAAAGTATGGTGCATGGACAAAATATTTCATTGTGTAAGCTATCAATGCGAGTACCCAAGTACGAAACCTAGTAATCTCAAGTCAGCCAAAGTCGCCAATAGATGAGTGACATAGATTGAGAATGAAGGTTCCTCAGAGATCTTGGTGATAAAAGGAAATTTCAGTTGCCGAAGCATCAATTACTATCTAGGCATGATAGGTTTAATCATAGGACAGGGGGTGGAAGTGCGCGCCGAGCTAAACGTACCATGAGATGATATCGCGTGCGTGTCCTCGGTGTGGTGACTGTGACTAAGTCTTGAGAATCTGCTCGCTAAGGTCTTCACAAGTCAGCATGGGAAATCAAACAAAGTTGGTTATCAAATGAAGACAAGTTGGTGAATTATCAGAATATGTAAGAAATAAATATCATGCGCCAGTGCTGTATCGAGACTCCGGCGAGAGTCTCACAGACACTGGGTCAATCGCAAATTACCGCATCATGTAGAGAGGGCGCAGAGGATTGGTTGCTAACATACCAGTGAAAATAAGTCTGGAGGCGACATTCATTAGTCCAAAAGGTAGAAGTAAAGATGGCAGGCCACTGTCGGCAGAGCTACATCATGCTCTTCAAGCTATTCAAGCTATAGAAACTGCGCTGAGTCGAATGTTTTGCTGTTGCAAAGAAAAGAAAAAAAACACGGCGATCGCTGCAGAAGTTAAGGTGCTGGGCCGGAAGAATGTATTGTTCCGTTATCGACGGCTAAGCCACTTCTGTCGGCAGCCCTAGGCCACACGCACCGATCCCGCTGCGAGCTGCTACTGGCTGGTAAGCGAGACTGTGGGCAACACCGAAATTCGCGATCCGGCAAGTCGAGTGTGAACTTGTGCGTTTTGGACGACTTCGACAACCCCGACTTTCGACAACAAATTTTACACCGTCTCCCCGGAACTGTCGACCCGTGAGTGAATACGCGCCCTATCGCTACCGTGAGAACACACAACTGAGAAGCCAATTTTTCACCGTACAGGAAGCCTTCGCCATGGCCGATATCGATGTCAAGCTCGCTCAATGGAAGCTCGTTGAAGTTGGACGCGTTGTCCTGATCCGCAGCGGTCCCTTCACCGGCAAGCTGGCCACGATTGTCGAGATTGTCGACCACAAGCGTGTACGTTTTTGCGATCCGGAACTCGTGCGACGGGAACATTTGGAAGGAGGATCATGAAGGATGTGATATTGACTTGCGGACGTCAAATAGGTCCTGGTCGACGGTCCCTCCACCGAGGCGGCCAAGATTGTCCCCCGCCACGTTCTCCCTCTGTCCCACGCCACCCTCACCCACTTCGTTATCCCCAAGCTCCCCCGTGCCGCCGGAACCGGTCCCGTGAAGAAGCTCTGGGCTCAGAACGAGATTGACAACAAGTGGGCTAAGAGCTCCATTGCTCAGAAGGCGACCACCAACGACCGACGGAAGAACCTGAACGACTTCGAGCGCTTCAAGGTCCTCCGCCTCAGGAAGCAGGTACGTTGTGATATGGCATCTGGTTTATGAAATGGATGGGGATGTGGCAATCTGGAGATGCGACGATCTTGGATGCGCAGGGAGACATGGTAATAGAGGCTAACTTGGATATTTACAGGCCCGCTTCGAGGTCCAGAAGGCTCACGCCAAGATCAGGGCGGCTGCTCCTAAGGCATAGACGGTTAATGAGGCTCGGTGCATAGAGTGAAGGGGTATCTGGGACGGTTTCACTTTGCTGAGGGTTTAATATCAGCAACTCGCTGTATGCATTATCATTGACAGCACAAAAATGACTTAAGAACACTTGATATCCTGACAGGCAGTTGGTTCTCGTAATGTTATGTCATGGCGTCCTGGCATTTGCTGGATTTGTTCTACAGACTAATATGCGGGCAATAACAAATTCCGCATAAAACCAATATCATTCACTCCAATAACCTTAAAACTGCGGTATATCTGTAATTCTAGACTGTTTGTACTTTTATGTATGGCTAATGACGGCGTTACGTGCTTCTCCATGATTCCAGAGGGTCCCGAGTCCAATCAGCTCGCTAACGATTTTCGGCATCACACAGCTTTGCGTCTTCCCAACCGCAACAAGACAAAAACCCACCATCACCTACAACAAACCCTTTTTCTAAGCGCAGGTATGTTCAAATGAATTGTGCGGCCGCGAAAATGGATATTTCAATTGGACCTGGCGAAACCCCCGCGATTGTGGCATCTGGCGATCGAATCCGGACGATTGAGGAACCGAAATCGAGCACCAAGGCCGCCAGACGTCACGACAGGCTCGCTAACTGTTGACTTTGCACCCAATTTAGGCTTACATATCTCACAAAATGGCTGACCCCCGTATCGAAGAGCTTCCCGATGAGGAGGTCCCCAAGACCAACGTCGAGGACGCTGGCGACTCCTCTGAGTCTGAGGCCGGCGACGAGCCCACCATCCCCGGCGGTGCTGCTGTCACCATCCACTCTCGCAACGAAAAGAAGGCTCGCAAGGCCATTGGCAAGCTCGGCCTGAAGCACGTCCCTGGCATCACCCGTGTCACTCTCCGCCGCCCCAAGAACGTACGCATTGCCTTCCCCGCACTTCGAGGACGAGACATGCAACGCTCGAGTTATGATATATAGGCATCAAAATCTAACTTATCACTAGATCCTCTTTGTCATCAACCAGCCCGATGTCTACCGCTCCCCCTCCAGCAACACCTGGATGTACGTGCCATTTTCCCCGCCAACTGTGAAGGCTGAGATGTCAGCGGCTGACGTATTCCAACAGCATCTTCGGTGAGGCCAAGATCGAGGACCTGAACTCCCAGGCTCAGGCCTCCGCCGCTCAGCAGCTCGCTGCCGCTGAGGCTGCCGGTGACCACGCCGGTCACGACCACGAGCACGACAGTGGAAAGGGCAAGGCCCCTGAGGCCGAGGCCAAGAAGGAGGAGGAGGAGGACGACGGAGAGGAGGTTGATGAGTCCGGCCTCGAGCAGAAGGACATTGACCTCGTTATGGCCCAGGCCAACGTTTCCCGCAAGAAGGCCGTCAAGGCTCTGCGGGAGAACGACAACGATATCGTCAACTCTATCATGGCCCTCAGCATATGAGCTCTCTCCACCTAATGCATGCTGTTAATGGCTGAATGGATTCTGTCTGTGGTCGGCTGGATCTGGGGTTTGGAATAAGTTGATATTCCCCCGGTTGTCCGCCCGGCTCCATAGTGTATATCATTTAGTCTAAAAGCAAAATCGATGAACAACCACTTTGCCAACTAATCTCCGCATAATCTTCTTCCTACATTACCATAATCTATTGTGTTTTATTGAGTTTACCGGGCAATCCTTGTATTGTTTGTACTGCTTCATGATGGCTTCGCGGCATTTCGGGACAAGTAAGTCACGTGATGGATATCCCCATTCCAAACCTTGCCGAGCCCGGATCAACCCTCAACGACCAGCTTTGCACGTCTAACGCTCCCTTTTACCATCCCCTCTCCACCCCCACAACTCAAAATGGCTGCCGTATGTTGCATCTGGGCTATCATGCTCTGTGTCTGGTGTCTCAGGTTGGACTGGACTCGCTAACCGCCCGGCTTACAGCGTAGCGCCGCTCTCAAGATCGACTGGGTCAAGACGACCAGCTCTCTCGGCCTCCGCGGCCAGACCGCTGCCTCCCTGCAGGCTTTCAAGAAGCGTAACGACGATGCGCGCCGCAAGGTTCAGCTCCTCTCCGAGCAGGCCCAGACCGTCGACTTCGCCCGCTACCGCAGCGTCCTGAAGAACCAGGCTATCGTCGACGAGATCGAGAACCACTTCAAGACCTTCAAGCCCGCTACCTACGACGTTGCCCGCCAGCTCAAGGCCATTGACGCCTTCGAGACTCAGGCTATCCAGAGCGCTGAGCAGACCAAGGGCAAGGTTGAGGCTGAGCTCCGCAACCTCCAGAAGACCCTCGAGAACATCGAGACCGCCCGGCCCTTCGACGAACTCACCGTTGTACGTTTTTATCAAACATTCCTGCTTTTATTCTTGGGCTCGATTGATTGACATTTGCACTTTAGGACGAGGTTTCCGCTGCCCAGCCTGAGATCGACGAGAAGACCTCCGCCATGGTCCAGAAGGGACGATGGATGCCCGCCGGATACAAGGTCAGTTTCCTCCTTTATATCCATCTAACATATGTCCATCGTTTGCCATTTATTGACTCATTAATAGGAGCGCTTCGGCGACATGTCCGTTGTCTAAACTGGCATATCCCTTGTATCTTTTATGTTACCCTTATCCCTCGACCAATGTCATCACACGACAGATAATTTCTTCCGGTCAAGCGTATTTAGCTCTATACCTGGCAGTGTGATAGGTTGTCGGGTTGTGTATAGAACCTGTTCAATTTAGAGTCCTTCAAGTTCCAGAACGTATCCATGCAGGCAATATCTATAGACGTTTGATATTGCCATTATATCTTGTAGCCACGTCGGTTTATACTCCACAGACACATCCCATAAAACATGGAGCGCATTTCCTCATCTGCAATCCCCCCATCTGTATCCGATGGTGGCCTTCCTATCCTGCTCCTGGATATATACTCCAGGTTCATTACACCCCGCCAAAGAATAACAACTCCGATGCATTACAGGGCGTCCAACTCTGTGCCTACATCTATAAGCGTATCCAGGGCCGTAGCTTAATGAGGAAAGTTTATTGCGATAGACCATAGCCTACTTTGCCTACTGCTCGAAGAAGCATTGATATACTCAGGTACTCCCTAGTAAGTTACTATACCTTATCCGCAAGTATATTGAACCCGATGAGCGGAAGGGCGAATGTCTTCCACAATCATCATCTCCTTACGAAATTAAGGATACCAATTAATCTCAAGGACACCGACAATGCAAATTATCCTTCCAGGACTGTACTTAAGAGGTCTTATACTTCTCGATCTCAACCAGCGGATACCTTGGCCGCCGGAGGCATACCGGCCGCTGATTGGCCAGCACTTTCCCGAGGGTTCCGCTCCCCCAAGCCCTGCCCCGACGCACTAAAATGAATTTTGCACTGCACCACAATTTCCATCGGACCAAAGCGGGCATCCGACAACGACATCGCATCCTCCCCTCGTCCACCCTCCCTCGTTCAATTCCAGCAAATCCAGCTCTCCGGATCCCTACCTGTCAAAATGGATGCTTCCAAGACCCCCACTAAGCTGGTGAAGGTGACCCGTGTCCTTGGCCGTACCGGTATGCAACACTCCTATCGACCCGATCGAGCGAATACACCGAGTTTCTTGAAGCTGGATGGGCGGCGGCTGGCGAATTTGACGTCGGAGCGCCGCTGCATCGCGGCCGATGTGGAAAGAATACATGGAACTCTGGCAGAAATGGAGGCTAATGGGACTTTTCCTCGATAATAGGTTCTCGCGGTGGTGTCACCCAGGTGCGCGTCGAGTTCATGGACGACCAGACCCGTTCTATCATCCGTAACGTCAAGGGACCCGGTACGTTAAGAATCTGATGTTTGCGACATGCAACAAATCCATTCGATCCAACCATCCGGCGAATGGGAACGAACATCAACGGTCGCACATGGAAAGGAACCAAACATACTAACAACGATTCTTTTTATCCAGTCCGTGTCGACGATATCCTTTGCCTGCTCGAGTCCGAACGTGAGGCCCGCCGTCTCCGATAAGCGCTTTATTGTACGTGAAAACGACGTGGGAGGCATAAAATTTGGAAGAATGAAGGACGAGATCTGGTTGGTTCGACTGTGTTCGGATACCCGCTGTATCGATGGAAATCGCGGCGCCGTGGATAATGAATTCATGATGGAGCCTTTCGGACCTTTAATTTCTGTTTGCTAGAGATACAGGAATCTTACGAGAATCGCATCCTGACTTTCTTCCTCACTTTTTCTTCGCTTGGGACTTGTACCGTGACACTGCTGGTGGGAGGGGGGCTATCGGGATATATAGCAAGATCCGACTCTGTGGACAAAACGACACAATCCGGACACGATATCGATCTCCGTCTCGCTCGAGCACTTCCTCCGCTTACGGTTTGCGTGGAGCTTTGCCATTCCGGCTCGGGGACGCTTTTCAACATTCACTCTGTACCCGATCTCTATTATCATCGCCGACAACCAGCTCCCGATTGGTCGTCTGAAAACACTCCTCGCTATCTTTTCGAGTCCCGCATGGCCCAGTTGGAACATTTTCCATCCAGAAACCCCCGCAGAACCATCCGCTGCCCGATTTATGAACCTTACTTCGAGCCTGTTGCCGTCCCGTCACAGTCTGTAAATCGGAAATCTTACGCTCGGCCGTCTTGTAGTCTTTCGAGTCAATGGTAGTACCATGTAGACAACTTCCCTAGCCTATCCCTAGCCTATATGGGGTGACTTAACACGTGGATTGCACATGGCTTTGGATCGTTTGACCCGTAAGATACCGTCGAATTCGACCTGGTCTAGGCTTGCTTGTCCCCCAGAATGGGTCCACTGCTCTAGATATTAGACGGGTGATACTGATACTGATATCCCCTCTGCCCTGCATATGAAACTATGATTAGCCGTACTGCTTCACTATGGTAATTCATTTCTGTCGTAATCCGATCCCCACTCCCTTAAAGGGCCTTGGTCATAACCATACACTCACTGGAGTCTAGGATTAACCCCGACGGCGAATATATGAGACGCTGGGTTAAGAAACATATCTATGCCTACTAGGTCGCGTATTGTATATACTCCAGACACAAAGCAATGAGCGCTAGTAGTCTACGAAAGAAGGCATCTATGGTTCGATAAGAAAGGGTTAAGATGAAGTCTCTTTATTTCGAAATACAAGAGCGCAGAGGGATATCATATCGTACACTCATCACCCAAATCACAACGACGATCGAAGACGAGAAGATCGCGTTCCCAGCGCATCGCAAAACAAAGGGGTACTAGGTATAACAGTAACAATAGCCACACGAGACCAGAAAAAGGAACTGAAGGATTCGATGTGTCGACAAAAGGGAACAGAAAGGAGGGCGTCAAGTCATTATTCGTAGGGTATCAAGCCGACTGATTCACGTAGAGAGGTGACTAGGTCGTTTGTTGTTGTGTCGGTGGTCTCAAACTAATAGACTGCGCGCGACCTGTGCTTAGTCCTGGTTCCAGTGCGCCTCCTCTTTCCGACATAGCCGCAAGTGAGGCAGGAGACGAGGACACCGAGGACAGAGACGATGCCGTTGATGACGGCCTTGATGCCGGTAGCGATTGCGTTGACGACGCCCATGATGCACGCACCGATGGAGCGGAAGAGGTCCTTGATCTGTTGTGGTGTTAGAATATCTGGACAGGGAATGAAGATGGGCCTGGACAAGGGGAGTAACGTACGCAAGAGAAGACGGCACCCATTTTGAAGGAAGTGTTGGTAGTGGTTTATTTCTTTTGCTTGGTGACTTTGAGAACTTTTGAGGTTGGAGAGGAAGGTTGAGAATTGTTCGCAGAGTTGTTGTTGTTGTTGCTGTTCGAAGAACTGGAGTAGCTTGAGGAAGCAGTGGTGTGTGTAGAGAAGTCGCTGAATGGTTTCATTGTACCTGAACACCTGGAGGTATATATACGTTTGTATCGGAGGTTAGTTTATATATAGAGCCGGTCGGAGAAAAAGGCAGGCAATGACGTTGATGACCTCAACTGCCGCAAGTGACAAGGCAAGCGCAAGGGCTGCTATAGCTGAGACAATGAAAGCGGAAATGACGTCCAACGCAGACGGTCACGCAACGAACGGCAGGAGAGCAGTGAGAATGATAGGTTGGGCGCTTGAAAGAATGAGGTTTGCTGCTGCTGATCCCTGAGCCGAAGGGTTCTCGTCCTGATTCCGTCATAGCGACGCCTTCAGTTCGGCCCTGAAAAGCCTCTGACCGAATCATCCAGGGCCTTGTGGAACCCCAGCAGCTTGACATGCTGTCAGTGCTTGGATGGAGAGCAAATGAATTCTTGCCACTCCACCCCCCTTGACGACGCTGATCTTCGGTTCCATCTTGCTAACGGCCTTGGGGGAGACTTGAGTAGGGGTCGTTCGCAGGTTGATATAGATGACGTCAGGCCGGTCATCTGCAAGCGGTTAGTCTACTTTCGCCGGTCTTGGCTTTTAGGGCTGCAGCTTAGGGCTGAGCAGCGGATCACCTGACGAGACGGGTCCTGATAACTTTTCGGAGGCTCAACATGACCTAAAACAACGCCATGTCAACTCCGATCAGAGTCCGCGGCCGCAGGAAAGCTCCGTCACAATTGAATGATGGTGCTCCAAGGCCGGTGCCATCAGGCCCCAAAGGTGGCAGGCCAATGCTACCCCCGGACGCCCAACGGGAGACTGGAAGCTACAAGCGGACTCGTCTCCAGCTGCTTCTTGCTAAACCGGTCCCGCCGAAGCCCCGCAAGAAACGACTGTCCAGACTGGAGTCTCTGCCTGTGGAGCTAATTGAGAAGATCTTCCTCTACTCCCTCAACGTCAATCTGCCGCGATGCTCGACCTCCATCAGTGCGGCTGTCTCCAGCGAACGAATCTACCGTGCTTTAATGCTCTTAGCATTCTTTGACCCGGAGCGGACTACGCTGCCTGAATTACACCAATCAAGCCCAGACGTTGACCAGTCAAGGGGCTCGAAGTCAGCCGCCAAAAGGGCGTCTGAGGCCCAGATCTCGCGGATATTAAGGCCATTGGAGTATGTCCATCTCGGGAAGGAGGAGCGCAGATCTCTCCAGGCATCAGTCGTCACCTGTCAATGGTTTACTATCGAGCGTTTGATGTCATCTCTACCTGACCTCATGCTCTTGAGCATCTGGCGGTACTGGGTCCCTGGGGCACAGAGTATGTCTAGTGACGACGAAGTCCAGCTCGATCTATTTCTCTCGCGAAAGACGAGCACGCTCGAACTCGAAGTTGCGAATGGAGAGTTACGACGTTCCATATCTGTGATGCCACTGGTTTCTCTAACGATTAAAGATGTTGGTCTGGAGGTCGAATCGACCGTGGTCATGCCCATTCTCGACGTCTTCAATATTCCCGACAAATGGCTTAGTGGAGCGAACGAAGGCTTCAACGAATCTGGCACTCGCACTTTGGAGCTTCTTCGCATGGCCGGTGGCATAAATCGCTCGTCTAGTGTTGAAAGAATAAATGAGGTTATATTCTCGCGCGGGGCCTTACAAGATGGTGTACAAGTGGCTTTGAAGGAACATAATATTGAGGCTCTCACCACTCTTCTCAAGCTTGACGAGTACACCTTTCGTTGCCAACATAGCCTTACAAACGAAGTGTACTTGCTACCTCCAGAGGATTTCCACTCTGCTGTGCGCTACGCACGGCACGACCCTAACTTCTTTCAGCTCCTACTGCGCGCGAGTGCCGAGTCTGTTCCTTCGGACGATTCAATGCTGACGGAATGGGCACTTATAGAGGATGGTCCTTTCCACCAGTGGCTACGAGACTTCATGGTGCAATTGCCGTCGGACCAAGTCAAAGCGGAAATGAAAGGCAGTCAGCAAGTATTCTACAACGGTGGCTTAAATACAACAAATGCCATGATAGAAAGGTATTTTAGAAATGTTTTGGGAACAGGCGAGCCAAAGGTTTGGCTAGATGAGTCGTCGTACAGCTTTTCAAGTGACTGGGTTGTGGGGGGTTGAAGCTGTCTGAACCACGTTTCTAAAGGCAAGAAATGGCTTGGACAGGTGACCCTGCAAGTTTCTTTCGATCAATATGTGTAAACACCCCTTGTGATGCTCAATCGCAATTATTGCATATCGATTGGAGAGGCCGTGCATCGGCTGGCATTCACAGGGTCCACGGAATCTATCGGCCAGGCACGCCCCTTGCTGCAATCCTCGCACACCGCATCCAGTACTGAGAACATACCAACAAACACTTCAGGAATGCCAAAATGCTGCCCTCGTATCATGGAGCGCAACTTAAAACGAAATCATGGCCCCGGCCAAACTCATCTCCTCAGCAGCTAACGATCAATCGCCATTCCTGATCTTCCGAGGATTCAGCCATGTCCCTTCTTACGGTCCTCTGCCCGCTGCTGGCACTGAACTCTGGTCTTTCGTACGCGAAACTCGTCCAGCAGACTCTTGAGCTGACATGGGACTATGGATCTCCCAATAACGGTACGCCACGGGAGATGGTGTTCACGAACGGGGAGTATCCGGGTCCTGATTTGATATGGGACGAGGATGATGATATCGAGGTACAGCTTAACCCGGGTGTTAGGGTGAAACGCTGTAGTGCTAATTCTGTGACAGGTTACTGTCATCAATAAGCTCCCGTTCAATACAACAGTTCATTGGCACGGCCTAGAGTACGTTCTCTCTGCTCTCGCGCGTACCATTTCTGCGCGAGAATAATAATAAACTAGCACTTTCTCACAAGTCTGCGTTCTAGTATGAAAGAGACGCCTGAATCAGACGGTGTCCCGGGTTTGTCGCAAGCGCCAATCGAACCGGGTGAGACCTTTTTGTATCAGTTCAAGGCCTACCCTGCTGGTACGTTTTGGTATCATTCGCATTACAAGGGCCTCATGCAGGATGGGCAGGTTGGGGCAATGTATATTCGGTACGTTCAACCAGATTTCTCATCGTTTGTCCCCTGTGATCCAATTGAATCATGATCTGATTATAGTGTCTAGCCGCAAACCAGATGCTCCACGACCCTACGCGGCTATCACGGAAAATTCGACCGAGCTGAAAGCAATCCAGTATGCGGAAGACAATCCATATCTGATGCTTGTGACGGACTGGACATATCTTACTGCGGAGGAATATCACAATGTCGAAGTCGAGTCCGGCTATAACATTTTGTAGGTTTATTCTAGGCTTTACTCACGGACTTGACTAACTCAACAACTACCAGTTGCGTGGACAACCTTCTTGTCAACGGCCGCGGCTCAGTCTACTGCCCTGGATACCAATACCTCGAAGAAGTGAGCGGCCCCGGCCTGACCGCCGTTCTTGAGGGCTCACATCTGACGGATAAGGGGTGAGACCTCCCACGCCCGTTATCACTCAAATACACCCAATACTAACACACGAAAACAGCTGCCTCCAACCTGACCTCCACAACGTCCAAGGCGACTACGGCCCCTGGGACCTTTCCGCGGTCCCCACAGACGTCGTCTTCAACTGCACGCCCTCCACCACCGAACCCCCCGTAATCTACGTCGACCCCAACTTTAACGGCTGGGTAAGCCTGAACTTCATCGGCGGCGCGGCCCAAAAAGCAATCACCTTCTCGGTCGACAACCACCCAATGTGGGTCTACGAAGTCGACGGGCAACTCGTCGAGCCGCGCGAGGTCGAAATGGTTGGCGTCTACTCCGGCGCCCGGTACGCCGTGATGCTCAAGCTAGACCAGACACCCGGCGAGTACGCGATCCGCATCGCCGTCAACGGCGGCGACCAAGTCATGAGCGTGTATGCGATTCTTTCGTACATCAACCAAGAATCCATCGACACCGGGGACGTTCCCACAGCCGTCATCGGGCCCCACACAGCAGGGTACATGAACTACGGCGGCGGCAACACATCCACCGACGTGCGCCAGCTGCGCTTCACAGAGAACCTGCCTGCCTTCGGCGTCCCGCCCCCGCCGCCATCCTCCGAGGTCTCGCAAACCCTGCACACGAGCATGCTCCGCGTCAACCACTCGTACGCATGGTCACTAGGCAACAACGTCCTGTACGAGCCCGAAATGACCGCGTCCACGCCGCTGCTCTTTGAATCCGACCCGCTCTCTGTGATCGCCCCCAAATACGCCCTCAGCACATCCAACGGCACGTGGGTCGACATCGTGCTCGAAATCACTGCCACCACGCACGACCTCATCCACCCGCCCCATCCGATCCACAAGCACGGCAACAGGGCGTACATCATCGGCGACGGGGTCGGGAAGTTCAAGTGGGATAATGTTAGCGCTGCGGAGCTGGAGGTTCCGGACTCGTTCTACATCAATGAGAACGCAGCGTTGAGGGACACTTTTGTCATGGACTTCTTTGATTCTAGGCTTATGGATGGCGCGTGGATTGTCATTCGGTATTTTGTCCAGGGCAAATTTCCGAGTTTGTTGCATTGTCATATTGTCTCGCATCAGATGGGGGGCATGTCGTTGGCGTTGTTGGATGGGGTTGATGTTTGGGATGCCTAGGGTTACTTGCTTGTAGACCGTCTATGTAACACTATATCGGCCATCGTAATATCTAATCAGAGTTCTTGCTGTCCTTGGTATATCGGTGCATTCATTATCTTGATTAGATGGTTTAGATCAGGTATTATAGTACAATGTCCCCAGAGTCCTGAGATTAAATTACATATTCCCCAGCAACCTCGCAATCCCCTTCACCCTCCCAGCAAGTGTAATCTGATACCCGGTTTCAACAACGCCCTTGCACATTTCAAACGCCCCCTTCCCATTCTGCTTATCCCCCTCGCCCTTGTAAATCGGATAGTCCACACGCGGCGGGATCCTCGTTGCCATGAGTCTCGGGAACCGATCAACACAAACAGCCTTGATATTGCTCACGCCCCTGAGTCCCTCTTCACCCGCGAACCGGCCGTACCCCGATCCCTTGACGCCGCCAAAGGGGAGCTGCACGGCATAGTAGCTGCCGAAGTCGTTGACGGAGACCATGCCGGCCTTGATGTTTGCGACGCACGCATTGACGTCGCGAGTGTTGTACCCGAAGACGGACGCGCCGAGGGCGTACTCGGTGGAGTTTGCGATGGCGATTGCGTCGCGCACGGAAGTGGCGCGCATCATCAGGAAGACGGGGGCGAAGAGCTCTGTTTGCGCGATTTCCATGGACGGGGTTACGTCTGCGAGGAGGGTCGGGGTGAAGTAGTGGCCTAGAGTGTGGGTAGGGTGATTGTAGCGCTGGCCGCCGGCGATGAGGCGCGCGCCTTGGGAGACGGCGTCTTGGATGAGGGATTCAAGGCGGGAGAAGGAGGCAGCGGAGATCATGGCTCCTACGTCGGGGGCGCCGGGTTTCTTGTTTGGGTTGTTGGGTTTTGTGTCGAGGAGGATGGAGCCGAGGCGGAGGTTTTTGATGCGGGAGGAGACGGTGTCGAGAAGTTTGTTGTAGACGCCTGGGAGGGCGATGACGCGCTCGACGCCGATGCAGTTCTGGCCGGCGGATTGGAAGACGCCGCGCATGAGGACGGAGGCGATGGAGGTTACTTCGCTGATCGTTCGGCTGTCGTCGAGGATGACCGAGGGGTCTTTTCCGCCGAGCTCGACTGTCACTGGCGTCAATGCCTTGGCTGCGGATTCGCAGACTTTGTGCGCCACTGGGCGCGAGCCGATGAATGTGATTTGTGAAATATCCGGGTGGGAAGTCAACTTGTCGGCGACCTTTGGCAAGCACACAACGCTCTGAACGAGGTCGCGGGGGTGGCCACAGCTTTCTAGGGCGCCCCTGATAATTTCCAAGTAATAGGCCGAGCACCAGGCAGTCTGCTCAGACGGCTTGACCACGATTCCGTTACCCGCAAAGATGGCGCTGATCACGGGTGAGATGAAGTTATGGAATGGATAGTTCCAAGACACGCAAGCCGACACGACACCCAGAGGCTCGTAGGTAACCTGGTTCTTCTTGTACATCATAAGGAAGTTCGTAGGGCGTGATTCCGGGCCCAGGGCCTTTTCACCGTGATCGATCGTCCATTTCAGTTTCTCTGCGGTCACGAGCGTTTCTCCGAATGTTGCGTCGACCTTGGTCTTTCCCGAATCCAAGCAGGCGGCGATCACGATCTCATCCTGGTGGTCCAAAACATATCTACCAGCCTGTCAGTTCCTCCTGTTCGTGATCTCGAATGGCAAGAACGCACTTGAGCAGGGTCTTCAGCACCCGTCGTCTTTCTGCAAAGGTAGTGGTGGCCCATTGTTCCTGCGCTCTTTGTGCCGCTTGTATCGCTCGATCGACGTCGTCCGCTGTCGCAGGCTTGATTCCGGTACCGAGTACACGTCCGTCCGCGGGGCAGTAGCTCATAATCAGGTTCTCGTTCCATTGCTGCATGTGGTAGCATAATATTAGCCCGATTCTTGATGATGCACGTATAGACCATGGCCGTGTCACTCACCCCGCGAACCTGCCCCTCAATAACTTTTCTCTCCTCACTCCCCTCGGGGAGATCCTCCCATTGTGTCCCATCCCAGTCGGAGCTAATCTCGGGTGGATTGGGTATGGTGAACGAAACAGGTGATTCTCTACTACCAGCAACGAAGAAGTAGCCTAGGGAAATGGCGCTGAGCGAAAGAACGGCGATGCCGAACGCGTGAGTTTGGTCCTGGAATTGCTCCTGGGCGCGCTCTAGGAGCGGCAAGAGAACCGGGGGAATGTATGGGGTCAGGCACTCCATATTGACGCGCAGATAAGGGTAATTAAGCAGAAGGAGCCTTGTGTAAGCCCTGAAGGCCGGAGTTGCTGAGGTAAATAAAAAGTGGTCCGATGTTTAGATCTACGCTCCGATGCGCCGGGCACGTGCCGTCAATTTTCCAGCTAGAATATGAGCACCCCGGACCTGTGAGGGTTTGAATAACCCTTTTCGTATCATATAGAAATAAGAGTTTGATTGGGAAGTGCAGGTCGAAGATTTTACTAATAACAAGAGAATCTTAAACCTCGTTCAACTCAGAACCCCAAAGAACCAAAAGGGCTGAGTTGGCTCTAACACTCACCGTCCCAAGACTTCTTCTAATATCATTGTCTTATGCCACCTGTGCCTCCATATGAAGATGTCCAGCATCCCTCGCCTACTTCCATGGCAGGTCTGGTCTGCCATCTGGCTCTCAATGCCGTCCTTTTTTAAACGTGTTAGCTAACTTCTACGCTTGCCGAACCAGCCTGTCGCAGCAGCACCTAATGCTGTGAGGCATATCCTAAATGTACCTTCTCAGCCGAATTTTTACTAATGGTTTAAAGGAATTACTCTCTCTAGATCTCGAGGAAAATGATTTTCTGTATCGGATAAGGAAAAATTCACGGATCGTATACGTCTCTATCCTTGACGGAAGTGTCCTTCCCCCTGATCACAGGACAGACGGCGACCGGGTTCTTTCCAAGCTGCGAAGTCTTCCGAAGTGGGAGGAGGAATGGAGAACACTCACTATCCGGAGGCGCGTTCGGGATAGTATTGAGAGCACTCTGGACGAATTTTTGCCGCACGGGCTGGACCTCGGCCAGCTTAATATCCCTGGTGCCATCTTCCTCAACCTTCTAGACCTGAGAACGGTCTCTCGGATCAGCGATCGCATTTCTCGTGTCAAGTACAATGGTGAAACGTGGATATTGAAGATTGCGCGATTCAGACACGAGATCCCGGCCCTGCGTCAAGAGGTTTCAACATATTCTACACTTACATTAAATGCGTTTCCTCTCGCTCCAAAATTTATCGGGTTCGCCTATGAGGAAACAAAAGCTCGGACAATTGGCTTTTTGATGGAGGATATTTCAGGGCACCACCCGCATATACATAATCTCAGAGATTGCGTGGAAACCGTACATCGGCTGCATACATTTGGGATCGTGCACGGGAACCTCAATAGGTACAATTTTCTGATGACAGAACGCGGCGCCATAATTTTCGATTTCGAGGTTTCCGTTACTCAGGAAAACGTGGACCCAGCAGCAGCTGAGGAGGAATTAAACTCGCTTGCAATCAAGCTGAAAGATGAATCAGGCGTCGGCAAACGTTAGTTCACTGTTGAGTACTTATTCAGGGCGCCCTTGTGGGTAGGGTAAGGACAACGTACTTGCTTAGGCACCACCACCTTAGCGCTGCACAGCTGATACATGACTTTTCATCTGGGGACTGAGCTTCTTCGCCTCCTACATTGTCGCATAGCCTGCTGCGTGATCGGGAATCTGAACTACAAATGGCCAAAATATGGCACTGCGAAACACTCCTCGCTAGGCTGGCATCGGTATTGCTAATTCTCCAAATGTGAGTGATGTGGCACGAATCTCCAAATTAATTAGCTTCCCAAATATCCTCTTGAGACTTAATCCCCAGATTTTCTGTCTATTTGAGGCTAGTGCAGCATGTCTGACAGCGCTGGAGTCTGCAAATGCCCGAAGCACTACCCACCCACCTTCGGTGGAGGTCTGAGTTAAACATGGGTTGAGATTCTCTTATCATGCTTGAAACATTGAGGACATAGTAATTTATTCTGATGTTGAACTTATTTAGCTGCTAATCGCATGGTATAAAAACATATATCAGCTAAGCATGCACGCCGGCCTGCCCTCCATGGACCATGGTCCGAAATATATAACTAGAGTATCTCACCCCTTAGCCCTCTTGCTTTCACCCTTCTCTCCAATTACAGCGCCTTTACGCTTTCCTGTCCTTGTTACGAGGTGATCAATCACACAGCCCTCCTCCCATCCCGCAGAAGACTGGCCGGTTATAGCCCGACACCGAGGGCACGACTTCCCATGCCGGATAAACAGCTGATGAAGCGAGTACTTCAAATGGTCCGGAATTCGCACCTCCAAGTGACTGAAGGTTGTGATTTCTGTGGCCTTGCCGACAGGCACCCAGTTGAGCCACTTGCATATACGAAATATATGCGTGTCGACTGCGAAGCACGGTCTCTGGAGACAAAACAGCAAGACACACGCGGCTGTCTTAGGTCCAATGCCGGGGTACTTCACGAGCTCGGTCATGACCTCCTCCGTAGGCGTACCATGGAGATGATTGAGTGAGAGGAAATTCTGGTCGGCGCATGCAATCTCATACTGCTTCTCGCCTTCGGATCTGTTGTTGATTTGCTTGATGGACTCCGGCTTGGCTTCGTTGCCATTATTATCGGGATCACCTTCGCCCTTGACGAGTATATCCCTCCGCTCCTGATTTTCCTTATATACCATGTCCAGTATAGCCTTGATATTTTTGCTCTTGTTATCAGCCAGCCCGCCGGACTTGATTGCCTCAAAGACATCCTTCACTGATGCCCGGCGAACTGCATCCCAGTTTACGCTGCCCTTGCCAATTCCATCTTCAAGAATACCGAACTTCTGCACAAGGCCATTGAACGCCATGGCAGAGTTACTCCCCGTCGTGGCGCCGCTGAGTAGGGTGCGGATTAGGGCGTCAAGTACAGAAGGCACCTCGCCGCAGCCAGTCACTGTCAGCGAAGGCTCGGGAATGGTGGTTGGGGCAACAATTTCCCCATGTATAGAAGATAGTAGCCTATTGACCTCTTCGCATTCCTTGGGCGTTGGGCGGGTCCAGTCGGGAAAGGGGGTGACGCCTGGCGTCAGTCCATAGGTATTTGCTTTCTTTACCCTCTTAGTCTTCTTTTCCCCGAATGGACTCAATGGAGCCTCGGTGAGCACTTCCGTGGTTTTGTCGACAGTAGTCTGCAGGTCGTCTGCAAGGGCGTCTATGCCCTCGTCCTTAATTTCCGCCTTGAGGGTGCCGTTCGCCACAGCATCGGTCTTGACAATTGCAGGCAGCGAGCCGAGATTATGAGGGAGTTCGTTCACATCGTTGAGCTTCGGAACGACTTTTCTCTTCTTATTCCCCTGTGCCTTCTGCTTCTTCTGCGGTTGATTTGCCTTTGCCGGGGACCCTGGGTCAGGTTGCCGCCGGGCGGCGGTACTTGCTCGAGTGACCCTTCTGTAGATCTGAGACGCTGGCGAATCAAGCGCCGTGTCTTGCATCTGAGGTGCAATTCTTGCTACTTCAGCAGCAAGCAGTGCGGCCTCTCTGGCCGCTGCAGAACGAGTCATTTCCTCGACATCGATGGCAATTGAAAGAGGATGCTGAAGCGAAGATGAAGCAATGACGCAAGCGGAACGTATCTCCGGGCCCTGGCTGAGGCAAACATGATCTACAGCAAGCTATTGAAGATCCTAGTCAAGTAGTAATAAGGCATCATATAGTACTATTCGATACGCGTAGGAACATCTAAGTATTGCTCTATGCGGTAGGAATCATATCGAATATGTACATATCTAGGTAGTCATATCATTCGTAGGTACGGATATCGTCAAACGGCCTTCCTGCTCTAACCTTTTCTAGCCTTACTAACTCCAAGACTCCGAATGTCAAAGAATAATGGGCAATTTGAAATGACTAGTGGTGGTCGGCCATGTTATGTATGCTAATGTCCATGCGGTCCTTGACCTTAGGAGGCTCTTCCATCTCAAGAGGAGGAGGCTTGTTGGAGCCGTAGACGCCAACCTGGGGCACCTCCGACTCGGCGGGGTTGCCTGCAGGTATGAGATCTCCGCTGCTGGACATCTTGACGCCGTTGGCAGCAATCTGGAAGTCCTTTTCGCTGGCAAACCCGTGGGTGACGGCTTCCTTGGCACGATCCACCGCCTTGACCTTCCGGCCCTCACCACGGATCTTCTCGAGGTGGTCGAAGTAGCCTTCTGAGACAGGAGTGACGTAGTTACCGCAGAAAACACCGACTTCGAAGTCACGGGGGTGCTCCAATCCGTTTTCTTGGGCAATTTCGGCGCAAGCGCCTTTGAGGTCGTCCAAAGTTTGGTAAACGACACTGTCGGCACCAATGTGCTTGGCGATGGTCTCGGCATTACGGTTGTGCGCGACTAACTCGGTAGGAGACGCAAGATCAATACCGTAGATGTGGGCGTGGCTGTTGGGAGTTAGCAAGTGAGCATATAAACCGATAACGGCATAAATGGACATACGTTATTTCTGGAGAGCAACTGGCAAAGTAGACCTTCCTGGCACCGGCCTCACGAGCCATTGTGACGATTTCCCGACTCGTGGTTCCACGAACAATACTATCGTCGACGAGAAGGACATTTCGGTCCTTGAACTCGGTCTGCATAGCATTAAGCTTGCGGCGGACACCCTTCTGCCTGGTCTTCTGTTCCGGCATGATGAATGTACGGAAGACGTAGCGGTTCTTGACGAAGCCCTGGCAGTAAGGCTTGTCGAGGTAGCGGGCAACAGCCGCAGCCGAGGTTGTCGACGTCTCAGGAATGGGGATGACGACGTCAATATCCTTGACGACCTCAGGGCCGAGACTCTTGAGGATCTTCGCGGCGAGGCGGTCACCCATACGCTGGCGACTGCGGTAGACGCTGATGCCGTCAATGACGGAATCAGGGCGGGCGAAGTAGACGTATTCGAAGATATCGGGAGCATAGGCCTTGCGGGGAGCGACTTGACGGAAGACGGGCTGGCTGCCCTTCTCAATCAAAACGGCCTCACCGGGCAAAATATCGCGGATATCCGTGAAGCCGAGTTGGTGCAGAGCAACTGACTCGGAAGCCATCATGTAGTCCATGCCCTGTCCGTCAAGCGACTTCCTGGAGCCAAGGACCAGAGGACGGATGCCATAGGAGTCACGGAATCCCAAGATACCGAAACCAGCAAGCATGGCTGTGCATGCCCAGCCACCCTCGCATCTCTCGTACATTCTGCTAAGAGCGGCAAAGACATCTTCCTGGTTGACACGGGCCTTCTTGGTCTCACTCAACTCATCGGCGAAGATGTTGAGCATCAGCTCGCTGTCACTGTCGGTGTTGATGTGACGGTGAGCCTCGAAATCAAGGTATCTCTTGAGCTCTGGGGCATTGATGAGGTTTCCATTGTGGGCAAGAGTGATGCCATACGGACTGTTCACGTAGAAAGGCTGAGCCTCGGCATTTGCACTGCTCCCCGCAGTGGGATATCTCAAGTGACCAATGCCCATGTAGCCTGGGAGGTCGGCCACCCTAGCGCCATCGTTAAAGACCTTGGCGGCCATTCCGTTGGCCTTGAGCTGGAAGATGCGACCGCCCGCCGCGCATGTTGCAATTCCAGCAGCATCCTGACCTCGATCTAATCGAAACACTGAGTCAACTCACTGATAACTCTTTTGATGCACGTAGCGAGTTTGGTTCCGGACTCACGTTGTAAGAGGTACAGGGCCTCATGAAGGTCGATAGCGGCGGAGGAGGTCGGGTTCGCCTGGATCAATCCAATGATACCACACATCTTGACTCGCGGATCGGATTACTGCGGAACAATATAATTGTCAGCAAACATGCACCCAGCTCAAGCTAGTGAAGAGAAAATGCAAGGTTTTATAGTAAAATCAGCCCGGAAAGTGTCCGCAAAATGCTTAGGAAGTCTAACATCTATAATATACGGAAAGATCATCATAAAAGGGGAATGGGAGAATGCCCGGAAGCACACCATAGGCACTTACAATATGATATCGAGGGGTAAATCCTGAGCACGGCGTGTGGTGGGGTATTGTGGAAAAATCGAACTTGATGAAGGGAGCGACGTCGGAGAGATCGGCTATGATGAAGGCATCAAGGGATGGAATTGACAGTGTGAAATGACCTGGACAATAATAAGGTCCAAGGTCAGGGACTCAGGACCACGGAGGGATTGGAGGGGCAAGAGAGCACATGGCTAAGAAGAGTCTTAGGAGGGAGGGAAGGAGGAGAAGTCAAACTCATTTTTTTTTTCATCCCATCTTCTCCGATTTTTTCTCCGCTAAACCGCAAAAAGACGCGTGACCCAGGGCTTCGGAAGCAGATCGGAGCTTAGTCACTTCTGACTAACTCACCATAGTTGGACAGCACTCCGTGGTATAGGGCTGAAGAATGGAAGGGTTATGAAGGTCTATTTTGCATTTGTGCAGAGGTAAAATGGTGCTTTACGTGCTACGTACGCTCAGAGTGCTATGTACATTAATTTTCCCGTGTCGGTTGATTGGGACTGTGGAGGATGGCTTCACTGCTTACTCAATTCGGAAGACATCTATACCGGGATTTAATCAGTTACTTCTTCTCTCCGTCTACATGTTATAGATATAACCAAGTCATTGCATAGTCCCTTGCTTGGCTGTTCTCATTTGCTATACCGGAGTACTGGCCTGCCATCGCAGCAATGGAAAACCTACCTGGGCTCCGTTTGCGTGGATGTTCTCCCTCACATCAAACAATGAATGTCTTCTTCACCTTGTGTTAGTGTCTCAGTATCCTCCTGACACCTGTAACTGTTGCCTATTCTAAGGGATTCCTTCTTTATTTCCCCTCTCTGGTTCCTCCAACACCCTTACCTTACCTACCTTCTCTGACTTTGGTCTATCTTCTGGCTCTGCCTACACTTCTCTGACTCCATCTTATCTCAGTCTGCCTTTTCCGACTCGTCTTCTACTCTCTTGAGCTCCATCGAGAGACTTACCGTTCCGTCGTTTCTCGTTGTTCTCTTGCTACCTCAGCAATATGGACGCCTTCGAACCTACCGACATGATTGACGACAATGCTAGCGACGCTAGCAGTGTGACCATCGATAACGATCCCGACCGCTTGTATTTCCTGCGCGAAGCCTCTGGAGCAACAACTCGTGAGTTTGTGGACCTGACTGACGGCGAGGCTTTCCATGATGGCGAATATGTCACCGACGAGTGTTTCGAAATCCTGCGGGATGACTGGCTCGCCTCTACTCGACGTAGAGCAACACCTCCCTCGCCAGAGCTTCCAGAGAAGAAGTCTTTGGAGGAAGTCTGCAGTGATGACGGAATTGTTTATAAACCAGGCAATTCTGTCGAGCTCCACGATGACACATTTCTCCGCATCTGCACCATTTCGCGCGACGTTAACGGCGAAATATTACTTGGTGGCCGCCGGTTGCTTAAAACCAAGAACCATACCGGGACCTACGTTCCAAAGTGGCCCAATGAGTTGGTCTGGGTTGCGAATGAGACAATGCTGATCCCTCTTGCACTTGTCCGACGTTTTGTCTCAATCCACTTTAGCAATTTCTGTCACATCATGGAAGACCGCCAGAGATCTGACAACTCTGGCGGCCTGTTCTGCCGCTTGAAAGAGAACCTTCAAGATAATACTACTTCGGTGGAATATTTGACATTTGAAGAGGCCGATGTTGGGTTTTGCGTGCCCTCAGCCAACCTACGCCACCACTGGCGAGGGGATACTGCTCCGTTCGGCAGCAAAGAACCTCGGGTGCCACTTGTCGTGTTAGACGATGACGATGATGACGAAGACCCCATACTGAAGCAAATGACGCAGCGGAAGTACACTTTTGGAGACGGGTTCTGTGGTGCAGGTGGTATATCGTGCGGTGCTGATGCCGCTGGCTTGGAGATCAAGTGGTCATTCGACCTGTCAAAGCACGCCGCCGCCACCTACCGGCTGAACTTCCCGACGGTGGAGTGTGAGGAAAGCGATGTTTTTAGCTTCTTAACAAACAACGAAGAGTTCTTGCGGGTGGACATCACACATGGATCCCCACCATGCCAAACCTTCTCTCCCGCTCATACTATTCCAGGTCCCAATGACGATGCCAACTCGGCATGCATATTCTCATGTGGAAATCTCATCCGCCAGGCGAAGCCAAGAGTGCATACAATGGAGGAGACGAGCGGTCTGTTTGACAGGCACCAAGAGTGGTTCTTCGGCGTAATCCGTGATTTTATTGACACGGGGTACTCTGTTCGCTGGGCACTTCTGAACTGCATGGAGTATGGCGTGCCGCAGTCTCGAAAGAGGCTTATCATTATTGCATCAGGGTATGCTTGCTGAATAACGAGATATTGGAACTTTGCTGATAACTTAGGCCGGGCGAAACTCTCCCACAGCTGCCTCGACCGACGCATGGCTTGCCAGGCTCTGGTTTGCGCAACCTAACGACCATCAACCAGATGATTCGGGACATACCCGCTGGGGCTCCTGATCACGATGTTGCAGGTGCGCGGTACCGAGGATCCCATAAGCGGCGGACCCCGTCAGACGGGAACCGACAAGCCCGCACCATAACATGCGGCGGAGGCGAGAACAATTATCACCCATCCGGGCTGCGAGGCTTCACCAACAGAGAGTTTGCACGTCTGCAAACGTTCCCCTTGAACTACCAATTCGGACCTAGGGAGGTACGGAAGCAGATCGGCAACGCGGTTCCTCCCCTGTTAGCGAAGGCTGTCTATGAGGAGATACTCAGGTCGCTGCAAGAGACTGATAAGCGCGAGCTTCGCGACTCTCAGTAAACACCTCCAAAGCCTTGAAACACATGCCTCGAACGTCAAGCCCGCAGGATTGCAAGATGCCGACCGTGGATGGAAGGGGGCAGCAGGCTCAGCCGAGTGTATATTATGAGCTTGTGAAGAGATCGGACGAATGTAGAGCGATTGTGGATAGCTCGTCGCATAGCGTTGTTGAGGAGTCTGGAATAGATCGTTCAACAATAGAACTGGGATGCGGGGTACAGAGCGCAGTCCGGGGCAGCCGTTCACAAGAGCCGAAAGCGCTATAACCACCAGAGTCTAACATAGAATCAATTGAATACACAAGATGCTATATTCCGAAATCGGATGGTAAAATCACCGAGTGTAACCGATCTGCAGCTGGCACTGCGTAGGATGAGGTAAAGTGCCCGGCCCAGCGCAGCAACAAAAGCGAACGGCCTCGGCTGAGTCGGCGAGGGGGTCGGTCAACCGTCAATCCCTCTCACCACTCAACCGACTCTTCTTTTGTCCCCTTCTTCTCCCTTCCGACCAGACGATTCCCTTCATCTTCCTCTTCTGATTCCAATTGAGTATTACAGCCTTCTTTCTTGCTCTCTATCTCCTTTCTCTTTACCATGTCTGCCTCTTCAGCGCTGAGACGGCTGACCCACAGGTCTCCCCGCAATCTCCAGTCCCGCATCGCTTCGCTCTCCCGCACCTCTGCTTCCCCTTCCTCCGTCCTCAACTCCTACAGAGCTCCGTCTCCAGCGTTACCTCGTGTCTCGCAATTTTCAACGATGGCGTCCTTGCAATCTGCGGCTCCAATCCCTGCCTCTTCTCAGGTGGATTATGATCCTGAGATCAAGGACATGGCCGACTACATCCACAACTACAAGATTGACTCCGACCTTGCGGTATGAGCCCCTTCATGAAACTGTATTCTACACAGTGCTGCAGCAGGATGCTGATTGCTTGGTAGTTTGACACCGCCCGGTTGGTTCTTCTCGATACTCTAGGATGTGGATTGGAAGCTCTCAAGTTCAAGGAGTGCACCAAGCTTCTTGGTCCCGTTGTTGATGGCACCGTCGTTCCCCACGGCACTCGTGTACCTGGTACTCCATACCAGCTAGACCCTGTGAACGGTGCATTCAACATTGGTGCGATGATCCGCTGGCTCGACTACAACGACTGCTGGCTCGCTGCCGAGTGGGGCCATCCCTCCGACAACTTGGGTGGTATCCTTGCCGTTGCTGACTGGGCGTCTCGCACCAACCGTGCTGGTGGGAACATCGCCGGTGGTAGAATATTCACAATCAAGGACGTCTTGGAGGCCATGATCAAGGCCCATGAGATCCAGGGTGTGCTCGCTTTGGAGAACTCCTACAACAGGGTTGGTCTGGACCACGTAGTCTTGGTCAAGGTTGCTACTACCGCTGTCGTGTCCAAGATGCTTGGTCTCAGCGAGAAGCAGACCGCCGATGCCATCACCCAAGCGTGGGTTGATGGTCAGAGTCTCCGTACCTACAGACACTCTCCCAACACCATGTCTAGGAAGTCCTGGGCTGCCGGTGATGCTTGCCAGCGCGCCGTTAACCTCGTTCTCAAGGTCCAGAGGGGCGAGGGTGGTCTCAAGACCGTTCTCTCCGCCCCTGTCTGGGGCTTCTATGATGTCTTGTTCAAGGGCAACAAGTTCAAGTTCCAGCGCCCATACGGTAGCTACGTCATGGAGAACGTTCTCTTCAAGGTTTCCTATCCCGGTAAGTGTCGGTCTGAACCTGAGCCTGATGACGTTCTGACAGTCGTATAGCCGAATTCCACTCTCAAACCGCGATTGAGGCTGCCGAGATCATCAACAAGAAGCTCGCGGAGTTGGGCAAGACCGCCAAGGACATCAAGGAGGTCACCAACCGCACCCACGAAGCGTGCATCCGTATCATCGACAAGCAATTCAAGGCCATGGACAACTTTGCGGACCGTGACCACTGCGTCCAGGTATGTTATTTCAAGCACGGTGGGAGGGTATAGGCTGATTACATCTAGTACATGGTCGCAACCATGCTCGTGTTCAACCGTCTGACTGCCAACGACTACGCCGATGGCTCTGAGGCCGCCACCTCCCCTCTCCTCGCCGACCTCCGCCAGCGCATCCGCTGTGTCGAAGATCCCAAATTCACTGAGGACTACCACGACCCCAGCAAGCGCACCATCCCCAACGCTCTTACCGTCACTCTGAACGATGGAACCGTGCTCGACGAGGTTGTTGTTGAGGCACCTCTCGGCCACCGTCTGCGCCGCGGTGAAGCTAAGCCCGAGATCCTGGACAAGTACCAGCGTCACCTCCAGGCCCACTTCGACCAGGCTCGCCTCAGGCAGCTCGTCGACCTCGGCAACAACAAGGCTGAGCTGGAGGCATACGAGGTCGACAAGTACGTTGACCTCTATGTCAAGGACAAGATCGTTGCTCCTGAGGCTTAGATTGGTAATATGGTTTCAAAATTAGATCTCTAGCGTGTATAATGAATTAATTATAAAGACTGGCTGCACATGGCATATTAAGCATATCATCCACTCTTCGCGGTTATGTCTAATGCGGTGTGCGTGAGTAAGGAAAGGTTCCCGGGTCATCATAACACTGGTGGTCCGGTATCCGCGGCGATATTTAAACTTGGTCCAATCTTAACTAAGATGACCCGAATTCGACATGCAGGGTTGTAAAAACAAGGCATTGGCATCAGTATACCGGAAGTTGTTGTTATTGGGCACAAAAAATCATGTAAAAAAGAAAGCCGAACGGGGGGGTCGAACCCCCAACCTTGAGATTAAGAGTCTCACGCTCTGCCGATTGAGCTAGCCCGGCTACTTGTTGAAGAGCGCTTTACTATTATCAAATATATCCTAAACACAAGCAAGCAGCGTCTTCAATGTGATTGTTGCACTATTCAGCGGCGATGGGTGATAGTGAACAAGTTTGGTCGGGCACTGGACCATTTCGATGATAAGCTTGCCGCTCTAGTAGTATTCTTCTGCCCGCTTCCCTTCTGGTTTTGGTGAGAAAAGCGCTCTTCTAGTCTAGGGTAAACGTAGTTTCCTGACATACAGTTAAGCAGACGCAAATATATAACCCCGCAGCACATACCCAGGAAAACCAATCCAACATATCTACACCGACCCACTCCTCCAAAAATCCTCTTCGACCTGCCTAGCAAAACCATCATCCTCCAGAAAATGGCACGCCGTAACGGCCATTCCAGCCGCACACTCGATTGCCCGCTTGTGGCCCTCAGGAGACCCCGCACCCTCCGTGAACTGCGGCGTATGGTTGCCGCCTTTGGCGGGGATGAAGAACATCCCGTGGAAGCCTGGGACGGCATAGGATACGTTTCCTGCAGGGGAGTTGTTATGTTAGAGAGCTGTTCGGCTGAGGGAGGTAGGAAGGGGATGAAATGCGGCGTACCCATGTCTGTTGACGCAGTACCGCCTGCACTCGGGGGCGCTGTGAGGAGAACGTGCTGGCCCATTGCTCGCATGACGGAGACGTAGCTCTCGCAGATGGGCTCGTTGGATTTGACGTCTGCGTAGGAGAGACCCCTATCATGTACCCGCCACGGGCCTGTTAGTACCATCTCTTTGTTTCCGCACAGTCGAGGCAGCGAGCGACCTTGATAGGCTCAGAAAGAACAGACTCACCACTCAAACTCCACCTTGCACCCCGTGGCAAGCGCCGCCGCCTCGAAGCACTTCACAACACGTCCAGTCAGCGGCTTGAGCGTCGCCAGAGTCGGCGAGCGGATATAGTAGTCCACGCTCGCGGACCAAGGGATGATATTCGGCCTGTCGCCGCCGTTGACGATCACACCGTGCACCCGTTGCGTCGGCAGAATCTGCTGCCGGAGCATAGAGATGTTGACGTACGCTGCGACGACAGCGTCCAGGGCATTGACGCCGTCCCAAGGCGCGGCAGCAGCATGCGCTGGCTTGCCGGTGAAGGTGACGCGGACTTTGTCGTTCGCCAGAAACCCGCCCTCCGGCGCTTTCGCGAGACTCAGGAGGTTGGGCTGGCCCGGCACCATTGCCGTCGGGTGGATCATCAGGCAGGCGTTGACGTCCTTGTACGCCCCGTTGTCCAGCAGACGGACCTTGCCGCCGCCGGATTCCTCGGCGGGGGTGCCCAGCAGACGGACGGTGTAGGCCAGCCCAGTTGGAGCAGCGGCCTTCAGTGCTTCGCAGGTAGCGATGAACGCGGCGATGGAGCTGGTGGCGATCAGGTTGTGGCCGCATGCGTGGCCGACGCCTGGGAGGGCGTCGTACTCCGCGTTGAAGGTTAGGACGCGGCCGGCCTGGGCGTTGGAGGTGTTGGCGCCGTGCTTGTATTCAATCTCAAACGAGGTCTCTAGATCGTAGGCGTGGCGTCGGACGGTGTAGCCCTCTGACTTGAGCCCCTCGAAGAGGTCGCAGATGTGATCGTGCGCTTGGTGCTCGTTGTAGCCGAGCTCTGGGTTGGACCATATCTTTGGCTGGAGTTAGTGGGAGACCTGGACAGATCGGGGGCAGTGGTCGACTTGCTTTTTGGTTTATTGCCTGTAGCTTCTCGTCGTATTTTCGCAGCGCGTTTTGCACTGGCTTTATGTAGCGCAGTTGGGAAGCGGAAAGCTGCATTGTGCTGAGCGTTGGGCTGTCAGCGATGGACTTTATTTAGGTTCAATACTACTTGCCTCCGAATTGTGATTGACCGATACCAAGTGAATCGACTTGCTCAGTATGTAAGAATGAATCGTTCAACGCGCGTAAGAAGTCAATATGCAGAGTAGCATGATGGAGGAGGCCACGGCCAGACCCCGCACAGAGTTGGAGTTGGAGTTGGAGAACTCTTAGTGCGTGGTATCGAAGCCATCCTGAACCATGAAAATGTTAGTCTCTGTAGTATAGATAGCCGGAAGGGATACAATTATAGGAACAGATGACGCCGCCAAGCTCGTAGCACAGCAGCAGACACGAGGTCATCCCCAGATCTTACCGGTAGCGCGTGCCGACTCGCTAGTGAGGCAGCAATTGAAACCACAACAACACCTCCATCCACCTGGGAAAAAAACTTCAATCCTCAACAGAACCACTCGTCGCAATGCCCGCCAGCAAGAAGTGCTTGGGAGCGGACTGTGAGAACGAGGCGGGGGATCTGCAGTGCCCGACCTGTTTGAAAAGCGGCATTAAAGACAGCTATTTTTGCTCTCAGGACTGCTTCAAGAGAAACTGGGTTGGTCGCTCCGATCATGGCGAGGTAGCTGAAGACAGACTAACAGACACTTAGAGCTCACACAAATCCCTCCACAAATCGAAAAATGGTGCGTATCGCAAAGCTTCAACTGGAAAGAGTTCCCACAGTGACTGACGGCGATGCAGGCACCGGACTGTACAATCCCTTCCCCACATTTTCCTTTCCAGGCGCCATCCGACCACTCTACCCACTTTCGCCCATGCGCACCGTGCCCAAGTCCATAAAACACCCCGACTGGGCCGTCACTGGTATCCCGAAGGCCGAGCAACGCTTGAGCAGGACGAAGATTGATCTCCTGGACGCCAAGGGCCAGGAGGCCATGCGCAAAGTGTGCAGACTGGCTCGAGAAGTACTGGATATTACCGCTGCAGAGATCAAGCCGGGAGTGACCACGGACTACCTGGACGAGATCTGCCACAAGGCTTGTGTAGACCGCGAGGTAAGGGCAGCTTTGTTGATGATGGTCCGTTTCTAACCCCGTCAGTCCTACCCCTCGCCCCTGAATTATAACCACTTCCCCAAGTCGCTGTGCACTTCGGTCAATGAAGTAATATGCCACGGAATACCCGACCAGCGAATCCTTCTCGATGGTGACATTATCAACCTCGACATCTCATTATACCACGGGGGTTACCACGCCGATGTCAACGAAACATACTACGTGGGTGACCGGGCCTTGGCCGACCCCGACTCAGTAAGGGTCATCGAAACAACACGAGAATGCTTGGATATGGCAATCGAGATCGTGAAGCCTGGAACTCCCATTCGAGAGTTCGGCCGTGTGATCGAGAAGCATGCAAAGTCCAGGAACCTTAAAGTCGTCGCAACCTGGGGTGGTCATGGCATCAATACCGAGTTCCATCCTCCTCCATGGATTCCTCACTATGGCAAGAACAAAGCCGTCGGAGTATGCAAACCAGGAATGACCTTCACCATTGAGCCCATTCTTGCATTGGGAACTCCTAGGGAGGTATATTGGCCGGATGACTGGACGAATGTCACCGTTGATGGGAAACGGTCAGCTCAGTTTGGTGCGTGAAAGAGACATACATCCCCTCGATAGCTTATGTTAACTGATATATGTATAGAACATACCTTGCTTGTCACAAAAACTGGCGTCGAGGTTCTGACTGCGCGGAACTCAGACTCACCCGGAGGCCCTGTAAGGATGCCGGCCTTGACAATGGACGCGGCCGCTTAAAATGCAAGGCAATTTGTTGATATACGCCGCGCTACATCCTTGAGTGGACTGACCGGGATTGGGAATATCGGAGACGCTCAAGACACTTTGTCGACTAAAATTGACAATGTGGTACTTCGATGATACGGACATAGCTAACAATTGAGCCAATCTATACCCTTCTATTCAACAACCTGGCCTTCCCTGGCTCACTTATTGTGTGCTCATCACCGTTCTGCAATAGGTCGACGTACTTGCGGGGCAAGCTAATCTCGATAGAAGAAGCCTTGTGCTCGACATTGAATTATGGGAAAATCGAAGCTACATCACCACCGCCGTGTCTCACCTCGAAGTATCATCCTGGAGAATCAAGTGCCGTTAAGAAAGTCTCAGGTCGGCATTGAAAAACAGAGGAAGAGACACAGAGCAGTCAATATTTGGTCTAGCACGAGGGATACACAAGACACAGCCAGAAACAGCCGGAAAGTCCGAATCCAAGAAGGAATCCTGATCTGAAAGTGTTCAACTGCTCGGAAACTCGGCCCGCGAAGGATCATCTTGTATTACAATCCTGATAGTCTTCCTGCGGTCCCAGAGCAGCTCACATAACCAGCTGCACCCAGCTGCAGTACAGCCTTGCTTCTCAGAGGAAACGAAATTGACCCAGCAGAGCGTCAACTCGTCCCGATATGCAGCTAGAATTCTAGACACTGCAGCATATGAAAGTCGCGTGATGGCAAGAACCCCTTGGGCAGCATACTCCGTATTCGTACCCACAGACTAACCGTCGCGAGCGCATACCCCTGCTTCTGGATTAGCCTAAACCTAAATGCCGACAGGCCAGCCTATCCCGCTCCGTCGCCTGGCGCGGCTGTTCCTCGCATTGAGCGTTCTAGATCAAGCCCGGAATACCTCAAGGCAGGGCAGCCAACGCCCGGCCCCGCCGCGCATACATAGGAGATTGGCGCCTCGCTGGCAGGAACTGCAAGCTCGGAAGCAGAACCGCACCCCCGGATTGGACGTCAATACGCGGACGGCTGCAGGAGCTCGGACATTCGACTTACGCGGTTCATCGATTGGGTAAGCCGGTCCCGGCCCCCGAGTATCTGTGCTTTACAGCATTTGCATTCAGACCAGAAAGCCTGAGCACCTGCATCGGGAGAAGGAGAGTCGCAGATGTCGGCAATGGAGAAAACCCCTCATGTCAGCCAGGGGGATTTGTGCTCTCCACGTCGAGATGAAGGATGCCATCGCAAAACTCGTTGAAAATGCGGTCAGGAACTGAACGTGGGGGTCCGACATTGGGTATGGAGTGCAATACGGGGTTGGAGCTAGAACCTGCATATGGAGTACAGTAGCGGCAGCCCGACAAGGCGCCGAACCACCGTTTAGGCTTTACTACCCCTACACTGCACCGAGCACAACAAGCGCTATACTTTCTATACCTGCACCCACATGAAAGGCTAGAACCACCTCTCATCCTTCAACTGATTCCTTCGATGAGTGCAACTACAGCATTACCGCACATCATCCTAGGAAAGGCGTCACACGCATTCTGCCTCTTCTACAGAAATCCTCATCCTTCAATTGCAGCAAGAATTACACAGGCAAACAAACATACCCATACATATCGAACGGTCCAACCCCATAACCGGACCCGGACCCTGATCCTGCACGCTCTTGAAGAATGCATCGCCTTCCCACCCGCAGCGCGCGGTCCAGTCCATACCAAGACCCTGAATTGAAAAATCGGCTGGACCCGCCATGCCAGGTCGGTAGGGTAACAATCACTCTGCCAGACTCAGTGAGAGCGGAGCCCGACTACTTACCTACGTATCTGTCTGGTCTGTCCGTGCACTGTATCGACCCCACGGGCAGTCCCCGAGTATGCATAAACATATTTGGAGCAAGCAAGCAAGCCGGGGTTCAAACAACAATTGAGTCTCCGGCCTGGACCCTAGATAGAATGCATGGAGTAGATCGCCGTCAAACTCACGGATACCCATACTCGGAGTAGGGTTACCCCAGCCACGCATATCGCAGTTTATACCAACGCCGAGATAACCCCGACCGATCGATCCATCATGAGAATCGAAGAATAACCGCAGTTCCAACCCACCACCGTCTTACCGTATCTCCTCGGAATCACGGAGATCATAGAACAGCCAAGACCCTAGATTCCAGACATGGGAGAGCCGATGATGTGGTAGGTCTGTTCGTTTCGTGACGGTGACTGTAACTGTGGGGTGGGGGGATCGATGATGTCGCCGTCCATGGGTCTGCGCTCTTGGCTAACCCAATCCTTTCCGTGGATCAAGCTGGGAGGAGCACATGGACTCTGGACCCCGGAGTCGGAGTCGCCGGTCGGCTCAGCTGTCAATGCCATGTATGTATGTGATGGAGATCTAAAAGCTAGGTACTGTATTCTGTTCTCATTGATGCTCAAACCTTTGAAGATAAAATCTATCTACTATCTACCGAGTCAGTTCGAGCTGGAGACTGAGACATGCAACGAAAACGTAATCGCCCCGAAACGCCAAGTCTGGGGCCAGCCCGGCCAAGCCTGTTCCATCATTCCATTCCACTTTCCACTTTCCTTATCGAGAGCTGTCGTAAATTGCCTAGTAATAATGATCCGGAGCATAATGTACCTCTTGTAGACACTACTATCTGACAGGTAACATAGCAACATGTACAGACCGCAGAGCCTGCCATCACGCGAGTACATCTTTGCACATCGGGCACCTATACCGCGCCTGGGCCTGGGCCTGCGTACGGTCCTGGGCGCTGTTCTGGCCCTGCGCGTACGAGAACCACGAGACAAGACAAGTTGTGTGGAAGGCATGAGCGCATCTAGTGAGGATCAGCACGCCGCTGAGCGAGCCCGAGGCGCCTGGAGTTGGATCCGGGGTGCTGGTGTTGTTTGGCTCCGATCCTGTTTTGGCAACGATAGACCCGGAGCTAGGGCCTCGGCTTCTGCGCCTGTCGTCATTGTTTGTTGACGTTATGCAGGGCTCGGAAGAGTAGTCCTGTTGATGTACAGTTGGATGTGAATGTGGCAGGTGCGCCTTCTCGGGAGCATGGAGGGATACCTGGTTCTGGCTCTGACTCTGACTCTGATTCCGACTGTGTCTCTGTACCTGCACTGTGGTGGAGCTAGAATTGGAAAACGATGCCGGTGCCGATAAGGCAGACTCAGAGCCAGAGCCGGAGCCAGACGGCGCGGGCGCAAGTAGGGATGTGAGACAGATGGGGCTAAACGAGCGTTGCCGTCAATCAGTTAGCGTCAGCGTCAGCGTCAGCAAGCATGGGCATGGGCATCGGATAATTCAATCAACGCATCATATCATAGCGTCGTCGCACCGGGGATCAGCGCTGGGAATGGGGAAGGAGGGGGATCCATGCATCCTTCGAGACGAAACTAGTTTCGACGGAGGAACGCCAAGGGGCACTAAGGCCAGCCCTGTCCCCGCATCTTGTAGAGCCAAGACAACCGGGCGAGGATCGGAAAGAAGACGTTTCGTTGCGTTGCGTTGCATTGCAACGAGGCTGGGCCGGAAAGGCTGGGCCGGGGTTGGGAACGGCTTACCATGATTCGCCGGCGTACCGCTCCAGGGCATCGCTGTCAAGCGCTTGCTGTGCGTGTTGATGGTCCAGCCAGCTCTGCACGGAGACCTGGCGCATACAGCCGTTTGTTTGGAGCGCGACGAGCTCGTTTGCGTGTCGCTGTGCTGCGCATCGGCGGTGTCGGCGCATAATGACGCTGCATGTTTGTGTTAGTTAGCGATACGCGTGTCGCGTGCCCCAGTTCGGGTCCTGGGACAGGGGTATGGGGAAGGAAGAGGGATGATGTGATGTGATTGACTGACTAGGCCAGGCCTAGCCTGGGTTCGAAAGCCATGGAATATTCCGTGGTGCGACAGGGGTGGGTATCAGGATAAGGCAGGATTTGGAGGAGTCGGGGTGGAGGGAGGGATGAGGGGGAGGGGTAGACCGAACGAAACCAATCCAACTGCATTAGATTGAAGATAGAGAAGGACCAAAAGACGATAATGCGTCCAAAAAACGTACATCGGAAGAACGCTAATAGCGCCGAATAGCAGCACGGCGCCAATTATGACGGCGATCAGATTCTTGTTGGTCGGGCTGCCCGCCATGATGATTGTGAAGTGCGAGCCCTAGTCCGGGTGCTGTGCAAGATACGAAAACAATTGGGACTAGCCAAGCGGCATATCCAATGGAAGCGCGCAATGCAACGTGGGGGAAAGGTCGGGTAAACCGGCTAGAATGGAAGTGCGTTCGCATCTGCGTCTGACGGGTCGAGACTAGAACGCCCTGGTAGTAATCGGATCTCCTATAGCGATAGTGGGGGGGCAACGTATAGGCCATTCACGAGGTTTCGTCCTGGGATGCAGGACCGTTTTGAAGGGCCACTGGGCTGATTTTAGCCTTGCCACCTACTCTCAAGCCCCTTCAGGCTGCAGGCGGCCAAGGTGCGTCCCAAGAGAGCCAATCCTAGTGGGCGGTTGTCCCAGGCTGTCGCAGTGTGCGCCGAGCGCCAAGGCTCCCGCGCTGCCCTTGGCCCTCCGCCGGACCCACAGCCGCTATCGACGAATCACAGGCGCCAGCCGGCTGACAGTTGCCGCTGGTTCGCTCAGAGGCGCATTTGCCAAGCGCTGGGGGCCTCACGTGGGCTTGCGCGAGTCGTCTGCGTCATCGGCGGCGGCCTCGAAAACAGTCCGAGAGTCTCCAAGGCGACGAATACCAAGGCTTGGCGTCGCTCAGATCCGGGTTCGGTGTGGAGTGTCCTGAGGCGATATACACGGCCTTTGTGGCTGTCGTCATAACCGACTCAGAGTTAAATAGAGTGCTCTTGCCCACTTTCCGGAGATATCTTGTCTTGCACGGTAGAAAGTCTAGAATCTAGATCTCCAGTCAATCAAACTCAGATTCGGATTCGGGCACAGTCCTTCTTGTGTATGGACTCGCATTCCTTGGATGACACAATCTATATGGAGCCTCCCTAAGTGAACGCACCATAGTAGAACCGTCAAAACAATAACCTTACCTTATTCCCAAATAACACAACACAACACAACATCATGGGGGAGAAGAACGAACAGAAGGGCCACGTCCAGCCTTTGTCTCGGCCGGCGCACACGCTCCTGCCAGATGAGACCCTGCGCGAACTCAAGGTGAACCCGGAGGAAGGCCTCACGGCTGCTGAAGCGAAGAAGCGGCTTGAGCTGCATGGACCAAACGAACTGGAAGGCGGCGAAGGTGTTTCGCTTGCCAAAATCGTTATCAGACAGATTGCCAATGCGATGATGCTGGTGAGTTTCCCTTTTGTTTCCTAAGGGCTCGATCCCACTTTGACCCGGTTGACTAACACGGCGTTTAGGTCCTCATCATTGCAATGGCCGTTAGTTTCGGAATCCAGTCCTGGATTGAAGGTGGCGTTATTGCTGCCGTTATCGGACTCAACATCGTGGTCGGCGTGTATCAGGACTACGCCGCCGAGAAGACCATGGACTCTCTCCGGAACCTAAGCTCACCCACCGGCGTAGCCACACGAGATGGCAAAACAAACACTATCCCCGCTGCTGAAATCGTCCCCGGCGACATGCTTGAGCTCAAAGTCGGCGACACCGTTCCGGCTGATGTTCGGTAAGTCTCGTTTACATCAGTATGGCCAGGATTGCACTAACATAGACTAGGCTTGTGGATGCAATGAATTTTGAAACAGACGAGGCATTGCTGACCGGCGAGTCGCTGCCCGTCCAGAAAGAGGTCGATGTAGCCTTTGATGAAGACACCGGACCCGGAGACCGCCTGAACATCGCATACAGCTCCTCAACCGTGACTCGGGGACGAGCTCGCGGTGTCGTTGTTGGCACTGGAATGAAGACCGAAATCGGCGCTATCGCTGCTGCGCTGCATGCCAACGACTCTAAGAAACGCCAGGTCAAACGCGGCCCACAGGGCGAGACGAAGAAGCGGTGGTATGTGCAGGCCTGGACCCTGACTGCCACTGATGCTGTTGGTCGATTCTTGGGTATCAATGTTGGAACCCCCCTGCAACGCAAGCTTTCCAAACTAGCCCTGCTCCTCTTTGCCATTGCTGTCGTGTTCGCAATTGTTGTTATGGCCGCCAACGATTTTCGCAATGACAAAGAAGTCATTATCTATGCAGTCGCCACTGGCCTTGCGATGATCCCTGCTTGTCTCGTTGTGGTCTTGACCATTACAATGGCGGTGGGAACAAAGCAGATGGTTGAGAGACATGTCATTGTCCGGAGGCTCGACTCCCTGGAAGCCCTTGGTGCCGTGACTAACATCTGCTCAGACAAAACTGGAACTCTCACCCAAGGAAAGATGGTCGCCAAACGGGCGTGGATCCCATCACTTGGAACGTATTCAGTTGGCTCTTCCAGTAACCCATTGGACCCTACAGAGGGTGACCTTAGCCTTTTGCCTGATGCTCCTGTCAAGCTTGAGCGTGAGGTGCAGGGAGAGCCCGCAGACCCGGCCGAGCTCATCAAGGACAACAAGACTCTGGAGGACTACCTCAATGTAGCCTCCATGGCTAACCTCGCTGTTGTCCACAAATCCGAAGGCAATGAGTGGCAGGCCCGTGGCGAACCAACCGACATCGCAATCCAGGTCTTCGCATCTCGCTTCAACTGGGGCCGTGAACGCTGGACGAAGGGCGAGAAGCCGATCTGGCGCCAGAAGGCTGAATACCCCTTCGACTCGACTGTGAAGAAGATGTCGGTCATTTTCGCTAGAGAAGACGACAACGAAAAGGGTGCCCGTCAGATGGTCTTCACAAAAGGCGCCGTGGAACGAGTCGTCGAGTCCTGCACAACAGTCCTTTGGACCCGCGGCGAAAACCCCGTCCCGATGAGCGATGAACTCAAGAACCAAATCCTCGCCAACATGGAAGCCCTGGCGAAAGAAGGTCTCCGAGTCCTGTGTATGGCCAGCCGGGAATTTGATACCGCTGTTTCCAGCGGCGAAGAAGTGCCTCCTCGCGATGAGGTGGAGAAGGATCTTGTTTTCTGCGGATTGGTCGGTCTTTACGACCCCCCTCGACCCGAGACAGCTGGCGCCATTGAAGAGTGTTACCGAGCTGGAATCTCTGTCCACATGGTCACCGGTGATCACCCTGGTACCGCACGAGCCATCGCCGCCCAAGTCGGAATCATCCCCGCCAACATGGATGGAATTGCCAAGGACGTCGCTGATGCAATGGTCATGACGGCCAGTCAATTTGACAAGCTGACGGAAGATGAAATTGATGATTTGCCTACCCTGCCTCTGGTCATCGCTCGATGCGCACCCAACACCAAGGTCCGTATGATTGATGCCCTACATCGCCGTGGTCGCTACGCCGCCATGACGGGTGATGGTGTCAATGATTCTCCATCACTGAAGCGTGCAGATGTTGGTATTGCAATGGGCGAAGCAGGCTCTGATGTAGCAAAGGATGCATCCGAGTTAGTGCTAACAGACGATAATTTTGCCTCGATCATCAATGGTATTGAAGAGGGTCGCCGGATTTTCGACAACATCCAGAAATTTGTCCTCCATCTTCTTGCAGAAAACGTTGGCCTCGCACTTACCCTTCTAATTGGTCTCGTGTTTAAAGACGAAGACGGACAGTCGGTCTTCCCTATTGCTCCTGTCGAGATTCTCTGGATTATCATGATCACATCCGGTGCCCCCGATATGGGCCTGGGAATGGAGATTGCCGCTCCAGATATCATGGACCGGCCGCCACAAAGCGTACGTGCCCCATCCCCCTTCCCATAATCCTTGCCTTTAAGCTAACAGCCTCCAGAAACAAGGCATCTTCACCTGGGAAATCATCGTCGACATGATCGTATACGGCATGTGGATGGCAGCCCTCTGCCTGAGCGCGTTCTCGCTGGTCCTCTACGTCTGGGGCGACGGAAACCTCGCGCGCGGCTGCAACGCCAGCTACAGCCCAGAGTGCGACACCGTGTTCCGCGCCCGCGCGACCACCTTCGTGTGCATGACGTGGTTTGCGCTCTTCCTTGCCTGGGAGATGATCAACATGCGGCGCAGCTTCTTCCGCATGCAGCCCGGGTCCAAGAAGTACTTCACGCAGTGGATGCACGATGTGTGGCGCAACAAGTTCCTCTTCTGCGGCGTGATGCTGGGCTTTGTGACGACCTTCCCGGCCCTCTACATCCCTGTCATCAACGACGTTGTCTTCATGCACACGGGCATCTCGTGGGAGTGGGGCGTCGTCATCGTCGAGGCGATCCTATTCTTTGCCGGCGTGGAGGTCTGGAAGTGGTGCAAGCGCATCTATTTCCGCCGCGAGTCGGTCCAGAGTAAGAATAAGGTCGACCATTATCGTGGGCCGCAGGATTTCAGCCGCTATACCACTATGAGCCGCTCGGATACCCAGGCGACTGGGGATTTCAAGGTGGAGCAGTCTATGGTTTGAAGATACCGTGACAAGAATCCTGCTACTACCACAGGCAGTATCCGGATTGGAGTCCAGACAATGAGATCCAGCTGAGCAGCGTAAATGTGAGCTGCTAAGCTTGGGGTCTCGCGGCCCTGGAGAGGACGGGGAACAATTCCCCGGAGCGAGAGCCGGACCAGTCACGCGCCATGGCCCGTGAAATGCGTTGACGACCACAAAACCTCTTTTCAACCTCTTTTCTTCTTTCTTTCTTTCTTATCTTTCTCTTTCCTTCCAATAAGTTGATGAGCCCGCCTTTCGTGGATAGATTGATACGACCGTTTCATGGACATAATAATGATGTTGATAGACTTGGCAAATACCACCTGCATCCCTGAACCCGTCTTCTAGACTGCGTGGGAAAAACCACTTCCAATCATTAGAAGTAAGCCCCGCGAGAAAAGTAGAGTGCGAGGGTGGACAAACGACGGTACAACACAACACCATGCTGGGGACGACCGCTCGTAAGATATGGGATGTTGTTTATTGCTACGGCTCGTTGTATGAGTGATTTGTTCGGACCAATAGCGTCACGCGTCACGAGCACCGTATCCTGCTGGGGATTGGGGCGAGTCGGGTGGCAGTGCGATGCCCCCACGGCCAGCAAAGCACGTCAAGCATGCAATGCAGGTAGGTACTTTGCTGGAAGAGCAAACGGAATGTTGTTCAAGAGGAGTGGGAGAGGGAATGGGAATGGAAATAGTGCTTATGGGTGGAAGTGGAAGACTCAATGCATGAGAATGGTGAACCTTCACCTCAACACCAGGGAGCGCACGGTTTATATAGACCAGGACGGAGCAGATGGAGTACCACCTCATCTAGGCAACAGTTTTACAGAGAGTCACAATACCCTCACTTGCATGGCATGCATGCATGCATTTTGCCAAGGGGCCGGGGGATATAGCTACAGGCTGTGGAACGATTTCATTGATGCGGATGTAGTTGCATTTTGGACTAGCAGCGCTCTAGCAGTAGCGCTCCCCTGTCAATCACGAACAGGGCGGGGAAGGGGGAAACGTAACGTATCAACCTAGTTTTCTAGGGGGGTAGG
>RHLP01000431.1:0-23306 GCA_003719405.1 Aspergillus incahuasiensis
GGGTGGGGGTTGACGCAGACTTGCTCGCCGGATTTCGTTTGGCAGCTCACGTCTGGGTTACTGTTTGACGCCATGGTCGACTAGATCAACAACCCCATGCTAGAAGTACCAAACGAAGGTGGGCCTAAATCGAGGACGCTGCGGATGACAAGCATCCAGGTTCAACATTCCCCCTATAGACTTGAGTAACGGTCACCAGACTTTCCCTGAAGACTCTTTCTCGCGGTTCTATCGCGATAGTTTTCAGTGGGTAAAGAAGTATTTAGTATCCCACCACAGTACAGACGGAGTATTTCACATTCTCACCATATCTAATCAAGCACCTAAGGCTATCTACACCTGAAGCGGTAACCGACCACCGGACAAAGTTATAGCACGCGAGTCCAATACCCCCGTTATCCAGCCGCCGCTTTCCAGGCACACTACCCTACCATTGGCACATCGGATACGGCTGATCCCGCTTCAATCCACAGAAGTGATTGCAGCACTCCGCACATCCGGGATCCCCACAACAGCGTTCGCCGCGCTTGAGGCAGGTTTCTGACAGGGTCAGCATCGGTACTGCAATTGAACGCAGAATCAAGGCGGACAAGGTAGGGGACCTTACTGGGTACTGCGGTGTCCGAGTCAAGTGTCTGGCCGGGCCGTTGGGCCATATTCTCGCGGTCAGTTTCTTCTGGACCAAGATGGGCCTGGATATCTATATTCAGGCCTAACGCCTCTAAGGGAGCCATATGATGCAAGGTCTTGGGATGGGGTCCGGCGTGGGGCTCATGATTCTGAGCCTCTCGGTCCCCATTATCTAGGATTAAGATTCTGGGGGCTGCCGCTACGAGGATCGGCAACGGCAACGCGATGGCAGCTAGGACGGATGGCAAGTGCATTTCCTCTCTGTCTTTTCAAGGTGAGAGGCTCGAGCTTTTCAGGGAAGGCTTGGACTGGGGATGTCAAAGGGGCTCAAAAGATGAATAAGTTAGCGCGATTGCGTCCATGTCTTATAGTTATCGACTTGACAGTTTGTCTGGTAAGAAGTCATACCACCCGGTTGGCTCCGAGTCTATGATGATAATATTCGTCATCCATCAGCTATACTGGGGCTAATACCACGGTATTTTCTGCTCAAGGGACTGTGACCGCAGTGTCGTACTGCGAATGGAGTCTAAGAGAACGTGAGTTACTGCAATAGGAAGGTGTGTGTATTCGCTGTAGAGAACTAATCGCTGATCCTGCTAAGGAGAATCCATCGTAGAGTTTGACGTGGTTTGCGCAACACCTGACAAGCCCCCTCAGCGCGGCGGCCTAAGGCGTAAGGCCTCAATCGGCGCCGCGCGGCATCGGCGGTGGTAACAGTTGCTCCTCCTCTTCCAAATGATCGCGGCCTCGCGATCAACCAATAATGTGTCCTCATGGCGCTCATGCTACTGATTTGAATTCCAGCTACCCAAGTCCGAAGGCATCACGCACTTGCTCCTAGGTGCAACCCTAATAGGCCACCAGGAAAAGGATTTATGATCACTTCAGTGTGGATTAAAGTAACATTAACAAGTGCCTTACTCACAATGGAAACCTCAATTCGAACGGGTTGGAAAGCTGTACTGTACCGGTATTGCATGGGAAAACGTCCCTAGGATCTCCATCGATTTTGCGTTCCTACCCTAATGGCTGTGCTGAAGAATATGATCGACAATCCACAAGATCTTGAACGAAAAGCAACGCTTGTAATATAACCTAAACTAAAGTTAAGTATGAATATTTGTTATTCTCCTCTTTTCCATCAGATGCAAACCTCTAGGGCTACAGGGCTATAGAATACCACCATCCCTTTACCATTCCCTATTTGTTGCAACGACCTTACTACCATCTGTGTCCCCAGCTTTGTCACTCCCATTGATAGCCTCATCCATCTTCTCCAATCTAGCATCTCTCTCCCTCAGATCCGCCGCAAGGACTATCCCAGTGCGTCTGGCTTTCCGGTTATGGTGAACGGGGTCGCCCGGTTCCTCAGATTCGAACGTCTTCCCCTCAACAAGGCGGACGGGTATATCATGCATCAGCAAACACCAACCCAGTTGAGTCAAGGCCGACCTCTCAAGATAGGCAGCCTGCTCGGGCCAAAGGTCTGCCGGTTTAATCATCTTCGCCAGTCCAACATACCCGGCCTTCATGGCCCGCATACAAGAGAGTACGAACCGGAAGTAAAGGAAGCGGCGGGCGGGGCGGTTGTCTATTCTGAACTCCAGCTCTTTTTCGTGAATGCCCTAGACGAGCATACATGTCAGCAGCTGACGTCCCGTGGGGTTGAGGAGTTGAAAGGGCGTCCTGCTTTGTACCTCGAGGCGAACGATCCCATCCTCCGGTATCTGGTATTCAGATGAATCCCTGTAAATCACCTCTCTGGCTCTTGTCTGGTCAAGGAGCAGGCATTTCCAACGCGTTGAGGGGCCTTTCTGCCCCGGGGCCTGTACGGGGACTATAGCAATCACACCCTTCTCCAGGTATGTTTCGATGGTCGCAAGCATCGTCAGGCCTACCATCAGTACAACCACGTCAGTATCTCGGCATACTTGATCTCGGTATTCAGAGCATATAGAAAAGTTATCAGGTATATCTTACCACCTCTCGGGTCATACGGGTGGACTTCACACCCAAAAAGATACGCCGCTTCCCTCCTCGAGAGCCCCTGGGGTACAATGTGCGCGGCGACCACAAACCCCGGCGTATAGAACGCGCCGGTGACATGGCACCAGATGCAATCGGTGGCGGTAAACGCTTGCTTCCGGGCAGCGTAGTACTCCCTGACGCTTATGCCGAACGCGCGCTCGTCATATGCGGATGTTGTCGCGGCCCGCTGCACCCGCCTCGCTATAGCGATTGCCCTCAGGCTCGCTGTGTACGCACACTCCAGCAGCCTGGCCTGGTCGCTCAGCACGACATCCCAGACACCCGCTGCCTCCTGCCTGGCTCGCTTCGTCTCAATGTAGTCCGCCATGGTATCCGCGATCAAGGCCCGCTGCCGGTGGGTTCTTTTCCATTCTTCGTGCTCTGCCGAAAAGGCCTTTGAGACGTCTAAAGACTCCGCGTCGTGTTTGTTGGTGGTTAGCTGGTCTTTCTGGGCGGTTAGGATTGATTCCAGCCGGTCCATCTCGGCATCCATGCTTTCGAGCTTCTTTTCGATGAAGCTATCGATTTCTTCTGGGGTTGGACATGGGTAACTGGAGGCCATCGTAGCGTGTTGGGGAGCTGGTAGGCTGGGCTTTCAGTAGGGTGATTGATCAATAAGTATATTTATATTGAAATACTGCAAAGTTAGATAAGGTTGAGGTGGTAAGAGAGTGTCCGTTGAAGTGGTGACTCCCTTGACACTCTTGCCGGGAAAGCGCCCCAGCTCGCGGCTTCCGTTCATGCCCTCTACCAACCGTGCCACGCACTTGCGGGCCGGCTCTCAATAATTCAGGTTATCTTCCCTTGGTATATTTTGTCAAGACGCGGTTGTTAGAAAGGAATCGAGCTCTGCGATGGGAAGACGATGTCGGCTAGAGGGGCTGGGGCGGTTTTTCCGCGCGGATTGGACACATTGGGCAGGACAATGGGGTCTATCAGGCTACAGTTAGGGTGACGATTTGTGGATATTGCCATATCCATCTATATAACTGGCTATATATACATGAATCAGATATTGCCGGCATGCGGTGCATATGCCCAGCGAAAGGAAGTCGAGAACCGTCAGACAGCTATAAATACAGCATCAAACGCCCCGAAGTCTCTTCTCCGCCCAGCGTAACGGCAAATACAGCCCGCCCGCAAGAACAAGCGCGACCTCGAACCCGATGTCCCCAGTCGTTTCCGCAAGCGGGCCGGTAAACCACTCCTGGCCCATACAGGGTATGATAAGGCCGAACGAGAGCGCCATTGCCCCGATGGCCGCAACGCCAGTGGGCAATTTGGCCGGGTTATCCCACGTACTCTTCCCATCGCCATCGGCATCGGCATCGCCATCAAACTCAGACTCAGACTCAGAGCCAGTCATATACGCCGCCCACAGCCCGCCCCGAAAGACAAAATGCTCGACACAAACAACAGAAAAGAACCCCGCCGACCAATACGCAATGACATAGAGAAAATTCTCTAAATTCGAGAAGAACGACTTCGCCGCGACCACCGAGACGGGGATCAGCACGGCCGTGTAGATGATGCTCCAGACGAAGCGCGGGATGCGCCGCCACAGCGCAAACGGCAGCAGGAGCTGGAAGTTCAGCGAGATGCTGTACATTGACGCGGCGAGGTTGCCGAGCAGCGAGAACGAGAGCAGCACGGACACGAATTTCCCGAACCCCCCGGCCGGCGAGAGCATGGCGTCGAGGACGCCCCCGACGCCGTACAGATCGTACCCGGTTGTCCAGGAGGGGATCGAGGAGGTCGAGGACCCGATTGCGGCGCCGAGGACCATTAGTGGGACCGTGGGGACGAAGAGGCCGAGGTATGTGTAGGCGAAGATGCGCGTTGAGGAGACGGAGGGCGTGCAGTAGACGCTGAAGTCGGCGGCCATGCCCTGCATAACATAACCTTTGTCAGTCCAGTTACTTTCGAATATTAGTTGGTAGAGGGTGAATAAGGTACGAACCGCCCACGGAATCAGAAACCCCGCAATAACGCCGCCAAAGCTCAACACAGTCGCCGCAGTGGGCGGCTCAGTCGGCGCCTGCATACTCAACTTCCCACCTCCCACCCCCGTCGCAATAACGATCGCCACGAGCGCAAACAGCCAGCAGTACCGCTCATACTGGTGCAGGAAGCGATACCCGCCGAAACTGACGACCATGCCGCAGATCCCAATGACCACAATCCCCGCCGTGTCGTCGATGCTCCCGCCCGACACGGCCGCAAGCGTCGACCCACCCAGCACCGACGAAATGACGCCAAACCCGGCAATCGTGCACAGGTTCAGCGCGACGATAATGCTGACAAGCCAGTAGCCGAAGGTGAAGCGCGCGTGCAGCATCTGGCGCAGGCCCGTGCGCGCGCCGAAGGTGCTGAAGTACGCTGGCGGGATGGTGCAGAGCATGTTGAAGAACAGGATGATGAGCGATGCGTCGCGCAGACTCAGGCCCATGACGAATGTGCCGACCATGCCGGTGATGATGCTGGGACTGGGTTAGCACAGCCCAGGCTTGCTTCACTGCCCCAGGGTGGGAGGGTTTCTTGGCGGGTGGCAAACATACGGGAGTAGGTTCGTGCTCAGCGTAAACCAGACGAAGAAGACATTGATGAAGCGCGTGTCTGTCCGCTCTTCGATTGGCACTGGGGTCACGCCGCGCAGCTCAACGCCCCAGTTGGCGATGCGGGACAGCCATTTGTCGGGGAGGTGGGAAAGCGCAGGGCTCTGCTCCTTTGGCCGTGACTGGGACTCGGCGGCGGCGTTGTCCTCCGCTGGGATGGGTTCTGTGACCATGACGAGCAGGATCCTTAGGCCACGGACAGCAATTGCCGCTTGTTCAATTTCTTTTCTGCTGCTGGATGGAGGAAGCTTGGAGAATTTCTCTTATCGCCGCGGCGCAGATTGGGTGAGTCACGGGGTCTGGCCTCGGCCGTGGGGGCGAATTAAATTTGATCTTTTCCGACTCCGATTGGCTGCGGCTCCGGCTGTCAGATTGCCCCAGATCCACCCTATACAATCACCACAATTCGCAGGCAACCTTATAGTTAAACATCAATGCTATTCGAAACACTAGGGTACTGGTCGGAGATGACACTCACTTGTGAAGTTAAGAGAAGGCTTGTAAGTGTGGTGATGATCGCTCAATCACACCGTGCCCGACACCATGCGTGACAAGACCGAAATATATTTTCATGAACTCGGCGATTGCCCGACATATTCAATAGAAAATACCCCTCGTTGGAAGGAAAAGATGACAAACAAAACATGTTGCAAAATAGGAAACATTCCCAGATAATAGCTTTAGACCTGCTTGTTTATCGCGGCACGCAAGGCACAGTATGGCTGGTGTAAGTTTGGAGGCTGATTCGGGGGGTTGAGCCTATATATGACGAAAATTTGACTCCACACTTTATACTCCCGTATCCCAAAGTGTGTCTTGTACTAAGTGCCTGAGATAAAATACAAGTTTGCCAAAGGTAGCGTTTTGGAAAGTAGCCAAAGGCAAGATGAGGAAGATGTACAAGATAAAGGGACTCTAAGGGCATTTGACACCCGATCTACTCACGGTGCGGTGCTACGAACAAGAAAAAGCAGAGGGAGGGGAAGTATCAGTGGCTGCCTACAATAGTGAAATGCTCACATAATATGGACAGAAAGGGACTGTGTAGGATCATTGGACCCCGCAAGATTAGTTTAGGGAGGATGCACTCCTAACCAAGTAGGGCTCAATTTACACTAAGTGTATACCCCACTAGATGAACAAGAGAAGGTATTCCTACTGTATCTCGAGCTCCGGTTCCAAGTCATCACGAGGGCAACGTATCACACTTCTCTTGCCCAGCTCTCTAGGGTCCGGGGTAGGATCCTGGGCGTTGGCTCGGCGGGAATTCTCCGTTGGAATCCAAGCCCTTGGTCCTCGTGTTGCAACCCTATCAGCTAGACACCTTTGCAGAGCGATAAGCCATGCCTTTATTTCCCAGAAAGAAAGCCACCCCAAAGCGCAACCCACGGACGCCGCCCAGGAACGACAAGCCACCAAGATGTAACCCTACTAACACGAGAACAAATTGCAAATGTATAATGTAGTAGTTATCTCATGGGACCTTATCTCCTCGAATCCAGATCCAGCTTATTTGAATGCCAACGGCTTGGAGCTCTTTCAGTCCCAATCCTTCGGCGCTGATATCGTTGCGGCCGTCGTTTACCGTCGGCTTGTGGCGTTGGGGCGATAACTACTTAGGGCATTGCTGTCTCCCAGAAATGGAGGCGAGGAGCCGCTCTGGATCAACTCCCTCCCAGGCACCTGCGTCCACTTTGTAACATCATCCCCGGATTGAATGAGCGACCAACCGTCGATAACCATGGAGAAAAGCGCGGGAATATCAGCCCATTCGGGCAAACCAGACAGCTCCCCCGTTCAGGAGTACACCATCGAGCAGACCCTCTCGCCCGACGACCTCGAATCGCAGCCAAAGGCACCCTGGTGGCACTCCGTCAAAGAGCCCGGCTCAGCCCTGCAAATCGTCATCGCAGCGGCACTCGCCATCGCAATCGGTCTCGCTGTCAGCAGCACAGTCGACGACATCCCGTATGCCGCACCAACTATCATCGAGATCCCCGGGACGCTCTGGCTGCGCGCCTTGAGGGCTGCTGGTGCGACCCCTCCCTTCCCACATATCTTCCCCTCTCATCCCCAATCCTAACCAACATCCGCGCTCGCCAACAGTCCTCCCGATGATCGTAACCTCCATGATCCTCGCCGTGCAGCGCCTCCGCGACCTCTCCAACGGCGGCCCCATCCTCGCGCGCTGGACAATCGGCTACTACGTGCTAACAACGCTCCTCGCAATCGTGCACTCCATCCTCCTAACATCCCTCGTATGGCGGCGCCTCATGACCCGCGCAAGCCTCGCATCCCTCGACGTCGCCGAAGAGGACGCCGAGACCTTCGCGGAGCGCGAGGAAACCGCCATCCCAGACGTAGTCGTGCAGATGTTCGAGTCGCTCGTCCCGCTGAACATCGTCGACGCCCTGGCCACAGACAGCCTGCTGGCCGTGCTGGTCACGGCCGTGGTGGTCGGGTACATGATCGAGCGGCGGCACTCGTACATCCTGAAAGCGGTGCAGGAGGTCGAGGGGATCATCATGAAGATCATCATCGTGCTGATCAAGCTAGCGCCCCTCGGCGTCTTCTTCCTCATCCTCCCCAACATGTTCCGCCTGGACGTGCGCGACATCGGCCAGAACCTCGGCGTGCTGATCGGCGGGTCGCTGTGTAATCTGGCGCTGCATCTGTTCGTCGTCCTCCCGGCGCTGTATTTCCTCGTTACGCGGCGGATCCCGTATACGTTCTGGCTGCGGTGCTCGCCAGCCTGGACGACGGCGTGGGGCACCGCCTCGTCTGCGGCAACGCTGCCGCTGAGCATGAAGGTCGTGCGCGCGAGTGGGGTGTCGAACACCGTGGCCAAGTTCACGGTGCCGCTGGGGTGTCTGGTGAACATGGACGGGACGGCGATTTATTTTCCCATGTGCGTGGTGTTTCTGGCGGAGACGCAGGGGCATGGGTTGAGTGCGGCCGACTACGTGATTATAGTCCTGCTCTCGACGCTGGCGAGTATTGGGACGACGCCGATTCCGAGCTCGAGTTTGGTGCTGACGGTCATGATTGCGGGGAGTGTGGATGTGCCGATTACGGGCATGTATGCGGTTATTATTGCCATTGATTGGTTCATTGATCGCTTTCGCACCATGACCAATGTCTCCGGGGATCTTTATGCCGCGGCGATTGTTGAGAAGCTGAGTGGGTTGCATGATGATGAGCGGGAGGGGGGTGATGATCGGGATAATGACGCGGTGGGCTTGGAGGGGGGTACTGCGAGGGCTGTTGTTTAGGCTGGGTTTGCATTGAAGACAGCCCGAGGAGCGTACCAGAGCACTCGACGGGATATTTACCTATGTATATCTGACGGACTCCTGATCCTTTGCAGCGGTTTGATCCCAAATACCCAGTTGCACTGAGCTTAGCCAAAGTCAGATACGATCGATCTCCTTGCTCCGCCGTATTTGAGAATGAAGTACTTTGCGAAGGAGATAAACCTGTGACATTATACAGTGCCCAGCACAGATTGGCCGTCTCGGGACAAGAGCAGGCGCCTGTACGGTTCAGCATCTAGAACTCAGTTCGAGTATACAAGTCTAGACCGGCAAAGCGCTTGGTTACGGTCTACGGAGATGGTTGGTTCCAGGAGGTATATTGATGACGGTAGAGATCGATAGCGTTTATTTTACTTCAACAGCTTGCCAGCTGCATGTTTGTATCTACATCGGGTAATACAATCACCTATAATCGCGCGGTTTTATGTATCTAGGTCCTTTCAGCCTGAGGGTCTCCCAATGTTCAAGATTCTATACCTGGGGAAAGGAATATGAGGGCTTGACCGGCTACTTGGTTGAAGCTCAACTATTTAAGATGTTGCACGTCTTCAAGGGCTTCGGCAACCATTCCTGAATGGCGTCTGAGCTATCGCATTACCAGCAGTAGTGTAGCACTTGGTGTATGCAGCGAAGTGCAGCCCAAAATGCCTAGACTGTCAAGTCATGTTGTAGCCCACTGCTGGTGAGTGGCCCCGCCCCTCAATAGCCAGAATCTCAACGTCAGGGCCATCATACGTCTCTCATACGTGGGGATCTGGAAGTCATGCGCTATGACATTTGAAGGTGCAAGCGTGCCAACATACGAACGGAAAAGAAAAGATAACCACAACAGGGCCATGACATCTGCATGACGCTGCAGTATTCGAAACTTGGTTGGACCACGATTAACTAAAAGCACACACTGACCATTCAGCTGGGCGAAATCGAAATGGATGTGTCGGGCGCCTACACACAGACCACTTGCCCCCCCTCGCCGGTTATCCCCTGTGCACCAGATCGAAAATGAAGTGGGATCTCTGTCAAGACCGTATTTTCATCAGCATTAATCTGATACCTTACTCCCTCAGAACGTGATCGACGCCTGGTCAGCATGCGCATGGCTCTGCTAATAAGCTCCTGGGAAGCCACCCCCAGCCGCCAAAAGCAATAAGCTTCTCCTGGATTCCCCGGGGCCAATTCCATGCGTCGAGGCTTGCCCCTTTCTGACGCCAGGCCACGTTGAAATGACGCCCAATCTGGCGGGGTCCCGTGGCCTATGCCCTGCAGTATGCATGCATGACTGTGCTTGAATACTACAATATCCTGCTGACCTTCCAACAACCAATCATTCTGTAACAGCATGGACGCATCCGGCGGCTCAGCTGCGAACCATATGCAATTCCAGGGACGATACTAGGGCATTTGCCACAATCGCAGTCTTTAGTAGGACGGAGAGGATTAATAACCACGTTTGAGCATACTCCCTTTCCCTGTTTTCTAAGTGTTGTCCGCTGGAACCCCACTCACTGAATACTCAGTTGTAGCTAGTAGGTGATGCCCTGACTGGCACTTGGTGAATGTTGTCCTGTCGACCTTGCTCGTTGGTGGATGGAGATTTGGGTACCCTCTATCATGACATTAAGGGAGAGGGTGAACTGGATTTGAATAGAGTACACCTCATCACTAATTCATTGCACACCATTTAGTACTTTGACAGGCTATTCTTGCAATTGAACTGCATGTTTCTACAAGACTTCACGCAGCAATTCGAGGGACGTGGGTGTTCCGGACCAGACAAACACTATGACTAACATCACATCTCCAGCCCTATTCCGAATCTCAAGACTAGTTCATCTCCACAAGGGGGCTCCAAACAAAGGAAAATGTGTATACAGAGCCCGAGGGGATCATCCGTCCGGCTGCTTCTGCCAAGTTAAACTCATGAGTATTCCATCCTAGATAATGGCGGTTGAGCCTTCCAAATCCAATCCTTCACCACATGAAAGATGTCTGAACCTTATTGATCGTAGTGGGCCGAAGCTGCAAATGGTGAACAACATCCACAGAGTCCGAGAATCAGGTTAACAGCGCCGACTTGGCTGGGATCTGCAGCCTCATTTACAATTCGCACCGTACGTAAGTCCAGTCAATGCCTCTCAGTCTGTGCTCTTGCAGGTGACAGCGCGATATGACCTTGGACACGGCATGATCCGTTACAGGGATCTGCGAATAGCATCACATAGCACGAGAAGGTCGGATCTGCGTGCCTGCATTAGATGCATGGAATGTCGATCATCCCCGCAAGTTAGCAGAGAATCTGCAACTCAACTAGAACCAATTCCTGCACCCCGCTTTGTTGTACCTCTTCTATTCGCAGATGCCCTCTGGTTCCGAGATTCCGGGGTTTGCTCCAGCTATCCCAGCCCGCTCTGCAGTCAAGCATTCTATTCCCAACTGCGAAGATATCCATCAAGCCTGTCTCGAAAGGCAGAGGAAGGAGAGAGGGCGAAATGTTCCGGAATCAGCCTGCTCCTGCTGGCTATAAGTACGGCCATCCATGCCTTCAATCCCTTTTGTCTCAACATCATCTCACACTTCTCAATCCATCGTCATCAACAAGAAAACCATCCATCAGTTACCAGCACAAGATGAAACTCTCGTCCATCCTCCCAATGGCCCTGTTTATCGCTGCCGCCCACGCCGCCGGCAAGCCAAAGCCCGAGCCTGTTGAGTGCAACGGTGTTGGAGCTGTAAGCGCCCCGCCTGCAATTGATTGAGGCATGCAAAGCTAATGCGCTGTCATTCCATGAATCCAGATCTCCGCCGCCGCTGACCAGAACGGCAATTACCTTCAAATCTGCAAGTGCCCGGAAGGCGTAAGTTCATTCAGTTCCATCCGTACCTCATTGAGACCATAGGCTGACGCTTGGATGCATGGTTATAGACCGTGAAACAACTCCTCTACACTCTGGTGCGTTCTATTCTCTCCAACTACAGCCGCGCCCACGAGAGCAATGATTGCACCCGCCCCATCCCGCTCAACAGTGGAAAGTGCCCAGCTGATACTGGAAAACAAATACACAGGCTGGTCCCCCTGGCGGATACTTCTGTGCCCAGCACTAGGCGCTCGTCCTTTCTTCGTTGACAAGCTTTTCAATTGGAGCAACGCAGCTGAAGAAGTGCCAAAGGGAAATTGAGCAATGTTGGGGAGCTGGAGCGCGAGTACGGTAGCTTGAGCTTGAGCATTAGCTTTACGATACAATCCTCAGCTCGCCCAGTCCACTCGTTTGAAAAGAAGGGTACATCCTTCCGGTTTCCATTTCCTTGTTGTAGAGTTACTGTACTGCAGGCAGACTGCGCACGTCGCGTACTACCCTGGGCTTAGGCTAGCTATCGATCCTCACCTGAGCCCATGTATCCGGGTAGTGATAAAGATGGAAGTAGCTACAGAGAGGCGCTCGACATAATCAGTGTATATGTAGGGTGCTCAAGCGCCCCGAGGTTAACAAATAATGGGCGCCTATCCTACTGTCAGGCATCGAACTGGGTTTAGTTCCAATGGAGGACATAACGTGCAAGTTGGCTTCATGTATACCTTATTGTTTCAGCTAGCTACGAGGATTAGGACAGGCCTACTCTTGAGCTTTCTGCTAAGCAGCAATCTATTAATGACCTTTGCATAGCGTTAGTTACTCACGTTAAACCCCATACGGATCCGCCTCATCCCTCACAGGCCGATACACAAACTCACGGAACCGCGCCTCCAACGCAGTCCCATTAAGATCCGAGCACGCCATGCCCACAAACGCCCCCGTAAAACTGCCATGCGCCTGATGGCCGCCGCACTCATCACACAGAACCGACGCGTCCAAGACCGGTCCGATCTCGCGCATCTCCCGCCCTTGCCCCTGCCCCTCAAGCGCGTAGAAGAACTGCAGCGTCCGCCCGCCACGAATGCGAAGCCCTAACCTCACAGCGCCCTCGTTGGGAATCTGGACCGGCTCCAGCCCAGAGTAGTCTAGTTTCCCCTCTGGGTACGACGCCTCGGAGCGCATGATGCTGAGCTCGCGCTGGCCCGCGGCGTCGGCGCTCACGGCTAGGTAGAAGAAGTTGTAGCGGCAGTAGTAGGCGACCAGCCCGGCGAACTGGCGTTCGTCGCTGGGCGCGTACGCGAGTGTTGTCGAGGCGTCGTACGAGAAGTGCGTCTGCCGCCGCGCGACGAGGGCTTGCTCGAACCACGAGCCGATCGACTCCCGGCCGACGAGGCAGAGGGCTCCGTCTTCGATTGAAAAGATCCGGCTTGGCTCAGGTGTGCGCAGCCACTGGAAATCCCGATGCAAACCGTCCTCGCGCGCAAAGGAATACCGCTGCTCGGCCCAGTACGTCCCCTCGGGATCCTGCACGGGGTTGCCGGGGACCTCAACATCCACTGATGGCACAGGCCCATTCTTCACATACAGCCACCCATCCTCCCCCCAATAGCACTCCTGGATCGACGTCTCCCGCCCAAGCACACACCTCCTCTCCTCCAGCCCCCGCACCGGCCTCCCCATCAAATGCACAAGGTACGTCCTCCCCCCCGGCGTCTCCACCAGATCGCCATGCCCCGCCCGCTGCAACGCCGCCGACGGATCATCCTTCGAACTCAGGATATGCGTATCCGGATGCACCTCATACGGGCCCCAGATACTCCGTGCGCGCGCAAGCGTGCACGCATGCTCATACGCCGTGCCCCCCTCAGCCGTAAGGAGGTAGTACCACCCGGCGCGCTGATACAGATGCGGCCCCTCAACGAGGCCCAGCCGCGTGCCCGAGAAGATATTCCGTCGCGGGCCAACAAGACGCATACTGCGCGGATCGAACTCCTGGCACGCGATCCCCGCAAACGCACGAGGGCGCGCCCGGTGGTCCCACAGCATATTCACGAACCACTTGCGCCCGTCCCCGTGCGTGTCGTGGAACAGGCTCGGGTCGAAGCCCGACGAGTTGACGTGCACGGGCTCGCTCCACGCGCCGTCGATGCGCGCCGCTGTCACGATGTAGTTGTGCGCGTCTTTAAAGCTCCCGTCTTTGCGGGTCACGCGCGTGTATACGAGCCAGAACTTTTCTCCGTCGTGGGACAGGCATGGCGCCCATACGCCGCAGCTGTCTGGGACGCCGCGTAGGTCGAGTTGCGAGGCACGGGAGAGCGGGCGAGTGAGGAGGCTCCAGGTTGCGAGGTCGGTGGAGTGGTGGATTTGCACGCCCGGGTACCATTCGAAGGTTGAGGTTGCGATGTAGTAGTCCGGCCCGACGCGTAGGATTGAGGGGTCCGGGTTGAAGCCGGGGAGGATCGGGTTGCGGATTGGCATTTTGAGGGCGTATTGAATGTTGCTAAGGCAAAGCAATGACTACCCTGAAGTGGGATGGGATCTTTATAGGGCCGACCGCGGGGTTGCTCCGTGCTAGCATTTAGCCTAATACTTGGCTTGGCTATTGGATGTTTAGACTTAGCCTATGACAGATGTTATGTATCTTCCTAAATTTATTCAATCATCTGTTGGTGATGTCCGCGCATGGACGAAGGCGAGCATACCCTGCCCAAACATGACTGAGTATGGTCAAGCAGAAAGGTCATCAATTCATTCCTTTTCATCTCCTGGGGAGCCGCAGCAACATTAGCTATATATACCTAAAGACTGATTGATGCACTGTCGGCCTCGAGGCCACAAAAGCCCTCAACTGCGCAGGTGCAGCCCGCCAAATAGCAAGCAGGGAACGCGAACCCCATCACCAGCGCATCCGCATCCGCAATACCACGTTCATCAAGTCAATCAATGCGAATGCTCCACTCTTCAGTAAGCGGCACGTCAACATGCAGGACAAGCTTCTTGTTCTCCGCATCATACTCAACTTCGACATCATCCCCAAAGGATCCTTCCTCCGGCTCGCTCTCAAGCCCCAGAACCGTGATCCTCTCGATCCCGACCCCAGCATCAAACTCAAACGATCCCTCAATGCTGAACTCGCCATCCTCGTACAAAAAGTCAATCTCACTCACAGTGTCCTGCACAACGCTGATCCCATCATCCAGGTACAGGCTCCCCTCAGCACTGCCATCAAGGCCCGGCGCAATCACGATATCGAAGCCTTTCGTGCGGAGCGCGGTCGTCGTGTTCGCGCTCTCGATCCGCTGCGGGTAGATGATCCCGCCCTTGTAGTGGAGGTTGATGTCAGTGATGGCTACCTCCGCCGAGACGTACGCGCCTTCGCCGCGGACAGGCTTGCCTGTGCCCCATTCATAGAAGATGTCGTCGGGGAGGTAGTAGCTGACGGAGGTGCTGTTTTCTTCCGTCACAGGGGAGACAAGGATGCCGTCGCCGTAGAAAAATTGGTGGTCGATCGAGAAGGTGTTGGCGTCGGAGGGGTAGTTGAAGAAGAGGGGGTTTAGGGTTGGTGTGCCCGTTTGGTTTTGCTTGTAGAGGGCTGTGTAGATGTAGTCGACTAGAGATAGAGATTGCGTTAATTCGTGGATACGTGATGGAGTAGGGGGTGAGATTTAGACAAAAGAGCTTGGGGGACGTACGAAGCTGGTATCTGATGGAGATTCCGTTGCGGGCGGCTTCTGCGACCACGGGCCAGCGGTAGAACTCCTGCGAGACGGAGGAGATCTCGGCGTGGTTACGGAAGAAGGTGTAGAAGGAGCCGAGCGTTGCCCATCTGCGATTTTTGAATCAGTAAATGAAGAAAATGTAAGTGTTCAAAGCGCGTACCTGGCGCAGAGCGTTTCCGTTGCGTTACCACCAAAGCCGCAGACATCGGAGCCAACGAATGGAATCTGATACAGCGACGCGAACTGCAAAATCTGGGAGATAGAGAACCTGTACTGGTACCATTCCGAAAGGTTATCTGCGAATACCCAAGTCAGCAGGTTTCCTGTCGATTCGTCACAAGATGCATTTTCTTACCCCCAAGCCAGTGCGAGACATCCTTTCCAGAGCCAGCAAATGTACTTCTTGTGATAACCAAGGCACGGTCATCCGGACGTCTAGCGCGCATGGCGTTGTGGGAGTGCGAGGACATCATCGCGCCGTAGATGTTGTGTGTGTCATACTGCAGGTAGTCGCCGAACTGCACGACATCCGTATCGGCGGTGCTGTCAGCAAGCGTTGGACCGGCGCCGTTTTGGATCATATAAGGAGGCCGAATAAGCTCGCGGTAGGGCAGGCCCTTGCACTCGTCAGGTCCGCAGCCAGAGCCGGTCTTCTTGCCATGCTGCCAGCCGCCCTTGGGGTTTTGGTGTCGGTCACGTTTGCGCCAGCGGCCGGCACCAAGTTGTCGGCGTAGTTGAGAACGAGGCTGGCGCTCGACGATGGCCACAGCACGCTTCTCGTTTGTCTCGTCGGAAGCGAAGTTGGGCTGGAGACTGGCCGGGAATCCGGGGATAGGAGCGTCAGGGCCGTCTCGCAGCGCTGGTGGCTCAGGAGGGTTATCGTTGGCTTCGGCGAACTTCTCTGGCGTGGTGTTGTTGCCGGGGTAAGGGCGGTTGAAGAAATTGGCGGGCTCGTTCATATCAATCCACAGCGCATCGATGTCGGGGCCATTGACTCCGTCGAAGAAGTCCAGGAACTGCCCGCTCCAGTACTCCTGAGAGTTGGGGTGGAACCAGTCGGGGAAGTAACTTGGCCCAGCCCAGACAACACCCTGGTAGAGGCTCCCGTTGGCTTCCTTGATAAACGAATCGTAGCGGAGACCTTCATCCAGCGCTGGGTTCGACTCCTTGTAGTACACGGCAGGATCAACCATAACGATGTAATGCTGGTCCCTCGCGTGAAGGGTGTCCACAAGATCTTTCACTAGCTCAGGAGGGAAGCGTTCTGGGTCGAGGGTGAAAATGCGCCGACGGTCCATGTAATCAATATCCGTCCACATTGTCTCCATAGGAATATCGTTCACGGAGTAGTTGGCAGCGACTGCAGCAACCTCGTAGACGTCCTGGTAGCCGTACTTGCACTGGTGGAAGCCGAGTCCCCAGTACGGAACCATCAGTGGAGTCTGAGTGATTTCAGCGTACTGCTCGGCGACGTCGCGAGGCGAGGGGCCAGCGACAAAGTAAAAGTCGAGAACACCGCCAATGATGTTGTACTCAAGATACTGGCCGCCGTCGTTGTCGATGAAGATGTCCATGCCGTTGCCATTGAGCAGGAACACTCCATGCGTACCGCTATCCCGATGGTCGAAGTAGATGGGGTGAGCGCCGTAGAGGTTCTCGCCTTGCGGCGTTCCATAGGAATCGCGAGTGTAGAGTGTTCGGGTGTAATTGGTCGTGTTCAGCATGAACGGATCGCTGTGCTCGCCGAGGCCGTACAGATGCGGGTTCTGCGGGAGATGCGTCTTGAGGTAGACATATTGGCTCTCGAAGACAAGCTTGTTCCCGGTAGTATCGAAGAGGACTTCACCGGTATCGGTGCGGGAAACGGTGAACGAGAATGGGTCGGCGTTGAAGTCAAATTGGAGCTTCGAGTCGCCCCGGTCACACGATTGACCAAAACCCGGACGCGGGAATACGCTGTCGGGAACTTGGTAGACGGTGTTGTTGGTGTCCAGAATCTTGACGTGGAGTCGCTCGTCTGTTTGATACTCGACTTCGAGCTTCAAGTCGGGGAGGTCAATGCCATAGACGTTGCATGCCGGGCCCGCAAGCGACAGGTCTGCGTAGAACCCAGAGTCGGTCTCCCAGTGCTTTGTCACCTTGTAGCCTGTGCAATTGGAGAGGTCCTTCTCGTAGAGGTCATTGCCGGGACGATCGAGGGGGTCGACACCCGCCTGACTCTGCGCAAAGGCAGAGCCGATCAGGGCTGCTGTCGCGGGGAGCAGCTTGCGAAGATGCATTGTGAATTGCGAAGAGAGCTGATCTGCACAGTACTTGGAGAGAGTACCAGGGTTCTTTATACTCCGCAGCGCCAAGCTTGCCAAGGGGTTTGCCCCCGCAGACTCCGGCGAACCCCCGACAAATGTCACGCTCTGATGCCATCGAGCTCCATCCAAAGCTCACCATTGGCTCTTCTGTCAAGCTCCCCGGCAAAAAACCGGAGCTATTTGCTTTTCATTGTTTCCCCCCTTGCGGGGTTATTTGCCAGTACCGATCGTTTGTGACGTGGTTGTCGCACACTGTTCGGAGTAGTCCGAGGGTCCCTGGCCCCAGCCACGCTACCGCAGCCCTTGCGGCAAGGTTACTATCCCCTTGATCATACCATTCATCCTATGGAAGCATGGACCTTCTGATGGTTGATGTCCAGGTTTGTAAAAAAGGTTCGACGCATAGCATTCCGGTCACCCAATTTGAATATCGTGCGATCTCAGTCGTTGATCCAAGGTCATGTTTAGAAAATACGACTTAAGCCCGATAGCGTCGCCCGGCATCAAGGTGTATAGTTGTAGTTCGACCAGACTATTGACCCAGTTCAAGCTCTAAATCGTAAACCGCGAACCTCCAGGCCCTATTCGGGCGGGGACAAGGAACCTGCTGCTCATTGCGCGGGCCCAATCCATGTCAATGGAGAAACCGAAAATCTTTCAGCCGTCAATCAAGCATCGCTTCGGCGACACAATCGTAGTTGAGCCGGATGATGCCCGTGATAGTCAACTTTTGCAACCGAACGCTGTGAAATGCCACCACCGACTTCTGAGCGTCGAGAGAGCTGGCTACTCTCACCTCTTTCAAAACCTCAATCGAGACCGTGTCTAGCGGTGCCGGTCTCGGCATCTTTAGAGTCGACCAGTACCGTCCGATGATGCTGCTGCGATGATTTGGGGGTTGGCGGAGATGCTAGCCAGGCGTACGGTATCGCCCTCGCATCCCTTCGAGCTTTGTGTGCTCTGCCAAGAGACGGTATTGAAGGCCTAGATGACCTGACCAACAAGACTCTACACCAAAAGACGACGATATTTCAGGCATTTCTAGCTGCGTTCCTGACTCCTGTGGATTTACGGCATCTCTTCCACCCGTGCCGAGTCTTTACCCAGCGAATGAGATCTCCATGATGATAGCTGATCAGCATTGCCCATGCTAGCAATCGGCCCCGGCCCGTTTGGTGTGTGCCCTACATCACCGGCATCGGTTCTCCGACCCTAATTTCATATCAAAGATATAAGGCCAGTTTCGCGCAACTCTTCGAAGAGCGCCAGCGCACCACCCTCCTAGAGATGATTAAGCGGCCACCCGTCGCGGGAAACAATGAGCGAAACCGAATCCCAGGAATCCTAGGCATCGTTCCACCCTTCGCCTTCCTCCAAGTGCATGCGAAGCTGATCGTCCGTGAAATGAATGGGTCATGGGAAGTCGGACCCCGTCTCCCTCCAATATCTGCAGCCTGATGAGACCGGGGCCAGGCGTGACAGCTGCTGCGATATCGAACCAACTCACTTTTCAAAGCGAATTAGACATTCCGGTAAGGGCAAGATGTCGTCATCCCAAATATTGCCAATAAGATGCATAGGCTCGCACCTGGTCCGACCATGATCAAAACAGAGAACTTCATCCAAGAGGGGCACCTCTTTGACATTCTGTTTTCGTTATAATTAAAGAATAATCCATTTGCTCTTGTGTCCTGTTGTTGTCGCCAGCTTTAAGGTTTTGAAGGTTTGCGGTAACCTTCAACGTAATATCACCATTATAGTCAACAAGCTACGGATGGCGCGCTTGGGATATCAAAGGGGCGGCCCAAACGCCTTCCGGTCAGTTACACTGGATACTCGGTCAGCCTAAACAAATATATTGGCCGCACGGAGATCCGTATGCCTGAGTTGAGACGCCACAACTAGGCGATCACTCGGTAACCACTATGAGGCAACTTACAGGTACCGGGGAAGCAAAGAGGTACGGCTGTTGGGGGAGTTTTGTGTCGCCGAGGGTAAGAGGGGGTCATTTACAGGCTTGCAGACCACGTACTGTACAGTCCATTTGAGCTCTCGGTGAGCAAGTGAAATGGCGAGGTCCTGCGGCTGATTGCCTTTTGAGAAATGAGTAAATGAATACATCCAAAAAAAGAAGAAAGTACTCACATAGACGTGATCCATATTCATTCCCGCACGTTCTTTACACCAATACGACCTTCCTGCAACGGGGCCGATAGCGAATCGACGCGTCGCTGAGTGTTTGACATCCACTGGCAGGTCATCAACAATTTCAACTGCCACAGCACCTGAGACGTCGTTGCTGACATAGTACAGACTGCCGTATCTAGTGTCCATTGGTGATGGAAAACGTGAGCTGCCCTTGCGTCATCGCCAGACCTGTTGCGAGAAATAGACGCCTTCTCCTTCTGCAACAGAACCAGATCCTAAAATGAGCGCCTCCTTCATGAGGGTGTATTCGGATCGAACATGGTTACCGCGTCGGAACTCCAAGCATACACGCGAGGCACTGAGATAGGAAACCTAGACTGTCATCACATTATAATTGACAAGATGCGAGATCTAGTGGAGTGGCTCATGGCTTCTTTGAAACTTCCAAAGACCATCTTCGCGACTTCAGACGCTGTCGTGTAGTGCCGCGGGCATGCACCGGGATGGAGATCCTGGATCCTGGCGATTGCGGTCATCCCGTTCGCTCATTGTAAGCTCGAAAGCTTTGCTGTGCAAGCCCTCGCCCAATTCCGTCATTTTGACGCATTCCATTTCCCAACGCGACGCGACGCCAGTCTCTAAGATTCGGGTATATCGCAGGCCGAAAACAGATCGCGAGCTTGCTGTTCGTCGTCCTAGAGTCAGCGGCCGCCCGCTGGGGTAGCGGAATAGGTCCGAGCGGTCTGTGGAGGACGGCTGCGCGTTCGGGGAGCTCATTAATTGAGTAGGAGGATGAAGTTTGAAGGTTAGGTCGGAAAGACTGATGGAGATGCGCAATTTCCGGTGGAATTCATCAAAGGTGTTGGTGAGCACCGATGTGCGCCAGCTGCCAAGCGCCTGAATCTGCTTGGTATCTTCGTGTTCGGTGTCTACCAGCTCTTGCTAAATAAAAGTTAGCCAGATTGCTCACCCTCACTCGGCTAGCGGCGACAGGACACGGGCAGCATAAGGATCGATGGTGTAATTGCGGAGCTTGAGATGGGGAGAATACTCGGGTAGAGAAAAGAGCTGAAGGGGTAGGGTAGAAGTGGATCGACCTAAGGAGCTTCCAGGGCGACTGTCAACACAGAGTGGAGAACAGAGAGCGGCGAGTGGCGGCAGATTCCGGGTTTCAGCCACAGCATGTGGCTGGGCTTGCTGTGCCCGGTTGTCGCTGAGTACTTTGAAGTAAAGCCAGGGCTCGACGACGGGCTATAGCTATCACGAGTGGTCGCAGCTGGAATACGATTTGAGACGCATCTAAGACGGTCTTGCTCTTTGCAGCCTAATTAGCATAGTGGCGAAGTGCCTTAGTGCATTTGGATCTAGGCGAATCGAAATATATATCGGTGGTCAAACTCCAACCCAATCGGATACCTAGAGCCGCTGGGACTTTGCAATGCAGGCCTTCAGAAAAGCTAAGTTTAATACTGAGCAGAGCACCCGATTAGCAAGCGTATATTACTTGGTTACTATGTCTATTTACTACACTATCAATCAGCCAGCATCTCACCCACCTGTAGGACTCGTCCGAGGAATCCAGGGATGAGAAAGCAGGTCTTTGGCCGTAGCGCGGTCCTCAGGCCTCCAGCGCAACATGGTCGAAATAAAGTTTACAAACTGCGGTACTCCGTCTCCTTCATCTGTTTCTCGCGCTAGAGACATGAGGTCCTTCTTTCCAACAAGCTCTGGGTACTTGAATTGTCCTATCAACCCGATTAGCTGCGCGATCCGGTGATACTGTACCACCGCATCAGCATACCTTCACCATCGAAGTAGCGAGGTGTTTGTGTCCCCCGACTGAGAAAGTCCGGTGGAGGGGGTCCTAGTAAGGAAATAATCTGGGCTAGATGCACTTCGTCTGCGTTGACCGAGCCTGGACCGCGAGAGTCGGGCGGTGCGTCAAAGGGCCCACCCCTATAGGACAGGTCCCAAAGCTGATATGATATAGTATTAGTCGGGACCACGTAGCAAGATGACCCGATACAAGAGCATTTACCATCACTCCCAGATTCCAGATATCAGCACTGTAGCTCCACTCGCCCCCGAGACAGACCTCCGGCGACCGATAGCCGTCCGGCTGGATGGAGTGGCGATTGGGAGGCCCGTCACCGTGCACCGCAAGCCCGAAGTCAGTGATGACCGCCCTGCCAAGGTCGTCGACCGCCACATCCCAGAAGTTCCGTGATAGGTAGATCTCGCGACCGTCTAGCTCTTTCCGGGGGGAGGGACTGTTGAGCTCATCCTGGGCGACTGAGTCTAGGACAGACGAATTTCGCAGAGCGAGCAAAATGTTATCGGACTTGAGATCTGGGTTGTTTGTCAGTAAGCCATCTCAACCGAGATATGATTGGCGACTGGGGTGTGTGAGGGCATATTTCACCTGTGTGAATAACGTGGCATTCCTCATGAAGGTACCGCAGCCCCTCTAATATGAGTTCGGCCACCGGTTGCAACACGTCAAGAGGGATTGTGTTGCCTTCAAAGCGCCGCTTCAGCATCCAGAGCGGTTCGCATAGCGCATCAAAAACTAGGCAGATATGCGTGCCTCCTGTCGCTGGGCTGGACACGTGAAACGAGTCTAATAGTTTCGCGACGAAGTTTCGCCCGAAATGCTGTGGATTTGCTCGCGTGATGTGCTCAGTAACGCGCAGCTCCTTCTCGGCTGCCTCCTGCGACTCATAGTTGTTCGCGTTTACCTTGATGGCCACGTACCGCGGTGGAAGCCATCGCCATCTGTGGTATACATAACATAACTATGTGAGTGGCAGGCCCAAAAGGAACGGAATAGAAATGATGTACTGATGAAGATCACGCGCTAGCCATACCGTCGAGCTTGTGCCCCACCCGATCTTTGCAGCGACCTGGTACCGGTTGTTAAGGACTTCGTAAAGACGTACCGGATAAAAGTGCTGGGACTTGTAATGCGGCGTGTGCTCCTCCTCGATCAAATAGGCTGGTGGGAGTAACTTCGCCGGGAAGGTGGAGGGTCTGCAGGGAGCGGACTGTAACAGCCAGCTGAGATACATGGCCAAGGAGAGACTGGACAATTGGATGTTGTTTGCTGCCCGGGCGTTGGAGGCAGGAGTGGACTCGGAGGCTGGTCTATTTAAGCGCTAGGCTAGGGAGAGAGTTGCGCACCGACTAACTAGAATAGGTACTTGTCATGTGATTCTATCTAGATCCAGGCCCTGTCCAAAAATCCACCGAACAAAAGAAAGGAAACTAATCAGTCAGGCACCTTCTCAACCCCATCCTTATTCTGCTCGCCACCTCGCGCCTCCTCTCCATAACCCTCACGATCCCAACCATACAGACCAACACCACCATCCCCACACTACTAATATACCCACCGCAATAATCCGGCGCATCGACGTGCTGCCACACAATCAGCGGCAACCACGACCCGACAATGTAGGCGCTGGTATTCATCGCGGCGACGACGAGCGCGCGCTCTTCTTTTCCGCGGAACAGATATCCTGGGCCCAGCCATGGCATTGCAGAGTTAGAGAGAGGACTAGATGCAGATGGGGTACAGGGAAAATGCAATGAACCATGCAGGTGTGAATGTATGTGAGACAAAGGCTGCTTTGCTAAAAGTACTCTATGTTAGGGTATAGATAGAGTATGCTGGTGTTGCTAGAAGCTTTAG
>RHLP01000434.1:0-133554 GCA_003719405.1 Aspergillus incahuasiensis
ATGGCCTATTGCCTAACAGTGTACACAATATCATTATTATTATGAATTAGGATATATAAATTCTTATTTACTATAAATAGTTACTTATTTAAGATTATATAGTAGTATTATACAGAGTTGAAATACAGGAGCATTTTTAAATAATCAATCATATTGGGTTAGAATCTTTGTTAGAATAACCGCTCCCCAGCTCTGCCATCGAAGGTCCCTCTGGACCTACGGAGTACACTTTGACGGCAGATTTGCGGTCTAACTAGGTGCATTTTACTTTTGAGCATGTAGTCCATCGACATGCGGTCTAAGACTATACTGTTCGGTAGTTTTTAGACAGACAAATGACTCTATCCTGGTCGCGCAAGCATAAGAACCCAACTTCTTACGGTAGAGGGTTTCATAAAAGCTAGTAAAAGCGGAGTAAACAGCCGTCCGTACCTTCTCCGCATTTTGGTATATCATATATATCGATCGGCCTGCCTCGGTCTTGGGGATTCGTCTCCTCCTTTCCTTCGTCCTGGTATTGCTTTTTTTCCCACTTCAAATATCATTTTGCTCTGTGCTCAGTAATATACGGGTAGGGAGGCTTGATTGACGCACCCTGCAACGCCGAACATCGATCATAAACTCCAACCCCCTCCCTCACCAGCCGCGCAAAATAGAAACCAAGATGCCTATCAAATCGCGCTGGCAGATTGATATCCCCGACACCCACCTAGCATCTCTCCTGCTGACTTCCCCCACGGCGCCCCTTTCCAAAACGCACCGATGCTACTCTGAAGCCGCCCGTCCAGACACGCACTACTTCACGGCGCATGACTTCCGCCTCTGGAGCCAGCGGTTCGCGGCCGGGCTGCGCAAGTCTGGCCTCAAGGATGGCGACAGGGTGTTGCTTTTCTCAGGTAACGACATCTTTTTCCCTGTAGTGTTTATGGGGATTATCATAGCTGGAGGGATCTTCTCCGGCGCAAACCCGACTTACGTCGCCAGAGAGCTTGCGTACCAGCTGCAGGATAGCGGGGCGATATATCTCCTGTGTGCAGAAGATGGTCTGGACACGGGTATTGAGGCAGCGGAAATTGCAGGGTTGGCAAAGGACAAGGTTTTTGTGTTCAACAACGCGATCTTTGATGGAAAAGGAGAGGCCAAGAAAGGGTGTCGGTACTGGGGAGAGCTGGTCGCCTCTGTGGAGGAGGGGACAGGCTTTGCGTGGGATGAGCTGGATACGCCGGAGAAGGCAAATACTACGCTTGCGCTCAATTATAGCAGTGGGACGACGGGCAGGCCCAAGGGGGTCGAGATCACACATAAGAACTATGTCTCGAACATGCTGCAGTACAACTACCTGTTTTACTTGAACCCGCAGTGGAAGGACAAGGCGAAGCGCGCGAGGTGGCTGTGCTTCCTGCCGATGTATCATGCCATGGCGCAGAATATCTTCATTGCGGCTGCGCTGAAGCGGGGAGTGCCTGTTTATGTGATGCCGAAGTTTGACTTCATCAAGATGTTGGAGTATACCGAGAGATTCCGCATCACGGACTTCATCTTGGTCCCTCCCGTGGTGGTTGCACTGGCGAAGCACCCTGCTGTGAAGAGTGGGAAGTACGATTTAAGCAGTGTGGAAGACATTGGTAGCGGCGCCGCGCCGTTGGGACGGGAGGTTTGCGAGGAGGTTGAAGCCTTGTGGCCGCCTGGGAAGATCAATATCAAGCAGGGTTGGGGGATGACAGAGTATGTGCCACCACTGCTTCAGATGCATTCTATCTTTCGTGAGGCAACGCCTTACTGACTCATTCGTCTGATAGGGCCACATGCTCCATCCTTGGTTGGAGCCCCCAAGAGAAATGCCTTACGGCGTCAGTTGGAGAACTCAATCCCAACTGTGAGGCGAAGATCCTGGCCGAAGACGGGGTAACGGAGCTAGACAAAAATCAACGCGGGGAGTTGCTGGTTCGAGGTCCAAATGTTATGAAGGGATACTGGCGAAACCCGCAAGCAACCAAAGAGACTTTGACACAAGACAGATGGTTGAAGACGGGAGACATTGCTTTCGTCAGTGACGAAGGATGGTTCCATGTTGTCGATCGAAAGAAGGTATGTCCATGACTCTGTTCTGGCGTGCTGATCTGGTAATTCGTGTCTGAACTAACGATACACTGCGTATTAGGAGCTTATCAAAGTCAAAGGCAACCAGGTGGCACCTGCTGAGCTTGAAGCCATTTTGTTGGAACATCCAGCGGTTGCTGATGCGGCTGTTATCGGTGTGCCAGTGTACGTGCATAGATTGAGAGTGAGAGGGTCTGAGAGAAAGCTAACATGGCATTAGGGCCGATGACGAGGCGCCTCGAGCATATATTGCTTTGAAGCCAGGGAAGGCTGCCACTGCCGAGGATATCACAGGCTTCATGGAAGGCAAAGTATCCCGGATCAAGAGAATCACCGGGGGAGTAATCTTTGTGGACTCGATCCCAAAGAACCCATCTGGAAAGATCCTAAGAAAGTCACTTCAAGACCGGGCCAAGAGAGAGATGCAAGGTGTTCCCGCGAAGCTATAGAGACGGACGTTAAGCCCAATGTATATGGGCTATTAGAAAGCGAATGTTGAGAACAAAATTGGGGTTGTCTTCCCCCTAAGCTCCAACAAGCATCATCATTTCGTAGTTCGGTGCAGATTAACCCTTTGGTGCTGAAATTTAAAGGCGGCATTGATTGACCAAGTAAGGTTGAACGTGGGCTGGTATTGCATGATAACCCAGGCGTGGATTGCGTCACTAAGTCCAAGCCAGTTTTGAGTTATACAAGAGACGCATCACTTCGCTCCTCACCACCGTCAGATCTGTCATTCCCCTACCTGGGGGCGCAAGGAGTAGCCTGATAAAACCAAAGCTTTTAGTCCCATTAGAGGAAGGAACCCATTCCAAGTCCGTTGCATTAGATCCTGCAAGACCCAGAGAGAATCCGCTCGGCTACCGAAACAGTCGCAATATGAAATCTATCCCGGCCCATGTGGCAGGCGCTGCCTGTGTAATGTTGGGCAGTCTCAGAGTCACTTGGGATGTAGACTTTGTAGTTCTCAAGTCCTGGGCCAGGTGTAATAAATGTTCCTGCAGACTAAAATTGATTGAGATGTTGTTGAGATGCCGTATTCGACTTCAAATATTTCTCCTTAGGGCCGCGGAGGCCTCATCGCGGTCGAAATTTCTGTCTATGTGTGCATCAAGACGGAGAACAAGGCGCATACTCCGGAGTAGACGAAGGCGGGCCGTGCCCTCCACCGTGGCCAACACACCAGGGCTTACCCAGATTCCAGCACCTCTTGGTCACATATAGCTCCACTGGTTCTCCGGGACATGGTGTAAGGTTGCTGTGCTTGACGTGAAGAGATTTGATGCACCCAATACGTGGCTGTTACTAACTTTTCCAGTTAAGCATACAGTACCATTGACCAAAGCCCACCGAACCGATCAATTGTAAGCGGTCCTATTCAACATGCAGCCTACTTGTGGAAACCATAGGCTTCTTGAGAACGATAGCTTATGATTGACGCCAAACCCAGGTGTTTGTCAACTGTCACTCAATTCTCCAGGCGGCTACCCTTTCCGTCCATTGGTCGGGAGTGAAAGCCGTGTTGCTCGAGTGGGATATCAGAAGAATTTGGAATTCGAGATGTGTCTATATAGAGTTTGGCAGGATCGACAATGTGCGTTTGGGGTAACCGGATCGTTGGGCTCCATAAAGATGAGGGGCGAAGATCCTCAGCTGTGATAAGGTAGTAAGTATGCGCTTAGTTGAGCGATCAGGCGAATCTATTTCAGGGCCTGTTCGAATTGGTGCTTTATACTTCGAGACTGGAGCCCGGGGTCGCCTCAAGGCGGCCGGCCGCCCTGATTCGGGAAGCTCGCGCGGAACAGATGGCGAGCTGACGCGAAGACTTTAAAGTTCCAATATCGATTCTGCGACAGTCGCCGTGAAGGCGTAGCTGAAGCACCAAGCAAATAAGCGACAGCTCGTACGGAGGAAACGCCCGGCGAGGAGTGGGAGAGAGATGGTAGAGAGAAGCGAGCATGGCCGAATCACGGGATTGGATTAACCCGATCAGGGAAACGCCGCATCCATTGAGTCCCCATCGTCTTTGGATCTCCCAGCGTCTCGTCTTCGCCTCCCCATCACCAGCTTCACCTTTGTTGCCGCCTCGGTCTTGTTCCGCGATGGAGCTCAGGCGTGCCGGCACTTCTAGACTAGCACCCCTGCCAATTTGCCCCAGGGCGAGATCAACTACCTTGCTCGCGATCGAGCCGCATAGGCAGCCTTAATTCCGCCCTCGCCGAATGGGACGCTTCCGAACGGCCCCTAGCGAACTAGTGGGACTGTGCCATGACGGCGAAGTCTCACCAACGCTGGCTTAGAGAGGTGGCGCATCATCTGGACAGCTGAACCCGTCTGCAACTGAACCTTCCTTTTGCTCCTTTTGCTTTCTTGGGGCCCAGTGCCCCCTCTTCGATGGCGTTCTCGTGGGCTCGACTCGCTGCATAAGCTCTCGTGGCTGACAATGTAGCAGCTGGACTGGGGGTCCTCTCCCACCACGGGATTCAAATCATCAAACATGAGTCGCAAGGAAGCTCAAGCTGGGGTCTGTAAGGGTGGCCCTGCATTTGGAGATTCTTATTTGCATCAGCTACAAAAGGTAGACTCATGGGCTGTTGCATCATGCCTTTTTTTCATCCCATTTACTTTTGATCACAGTTGGTGCATTTTTGGTTACCCTCAACTCCATTCACATTCACATACACTCAACCTCAGATACTAGTCCGCCAGTTTTTGATTGCTTCTCTGCGCCCTTTGTTCGAACTCGACCTTCTGTTCAAGGTATATTTCTTGGTCTAAAGTGGACTTTGAGTGTATAACAACTGTCTACACTGAGGTGTCAACGGCTATCACCAGAAGTCACCTCGTGTTTACTCAAAATTGTATCACTAGGCCAGTTGAGGGCTACTAGTGACCACTTTCTGGAAAAGGTGGCATCTTAGTGCGGCAATGCGGAGTGAGAATGATTATTCGGACATACTCAAAGATTCCGTCGATCTTCGATTTGGAATATTTTACCCGGTCATCTGCATAATCTGCGCCTTCGTGCTTGCTCGGCGTATCAAACGTCGACAACGAACGAAATACATACTACCGACTAGGGGGCAAATGGACACGCCATTTGAGAAACTCGGTGGCGAGCTGTCACCTGGTCCGTCAATCCCGGATCCCTTCTTCTCTACGCATGCCACTCACGCCCGTGCGCCACTCCCTTCTGCCTGTGATATCCTGCAGCCTTTATCCCATTCATCGCCATTGCCTTCGAGTGGCTACCTTGTCGCTGTCTTAAGTGACGAACGGAGAAAAAAGGTGGAGCGAGCCCGTCAGCTTGACAATGATTGTCTTCTACCGACAAGCTCCAATTGCACTACTTCTGAGGACTCTGCATTAGTGGCAGCGCGAACGGATCTCAACCTGCCCTTTGGGACGGAGGACCCCTTCACGGAGCCTGATGATTCGTCCCAAGCTACATCTCCCTCAACTAGGCGGAGTGCAGATGTGGCTGATCGAGAACATCCCAGTCCTATGGACCCCGGTGAAGCCCGGTCCGTCCAGAAACGTAGTGAACATGTCGAGTTCTTACGCGATTCGGATGAAGAGGGTGTACGGACATGGAGATGGTGTGTTATCGAGTACAGTTAACCCAGCCTTCCCCTTGGCCTGGCTTGACTAGTTGACTTCGAACGTCCCCTCTGCCTTTACTACATCACATGCATTTCTCGGAATTTTCGTTGTATGGTTATTGTTTCGATTGGCCCCGTTTCTCTCTCGGTCAATCTGACTTCACACCGGAATTGGGTTCCTTGAATCTCAGTTATTTGATTGTTGCCTTTGCAACATACGATGCAGGTCTCGGGGACTACGATTCGCTCGTTTGCCTTGGACCGGCCATGAGTTATGACCCTAGATATGATGCATTCCAGCAATAGCAACAAGACACAAGTCTCGCTACTAAATACCTACTTTGCAAACGCACTACATGTACCAAGGATGCTTGCATATGTACAAACGCGGAATCGCAAACCAATCGTTAAGTATAGATACATCCATAGTTACTTGCGGGTTCCCTCCCCCCCGGCAGGAACGTGCTTAGTCATTGCCTGGGCCCGACCTCACTGCGGAGACCGCTTCTATAGGCTGCAGAGACCAACCAGCGGAACTGGCTGCAGCTACACAGCAGGCAAGAAACAACACTCCAGAGCATGCACCACTGAATGCCCAACTATTCTTCCAGCCCCTCCTAAACCCATCGTTCCATCGCGGTGAAGAAGATCCCGGAAGGCGAAACCTAAAACTACCTCCAAAGAGCAGCTCGGTTCGGGCTTCTCCGCCGTCATCTCACCTGCCAGAGAGCTCCAGCAAGATGACCCTCACCACCTACCCAGCTACCACCGACCCCTCCGACCTCGCCGCCTTGAACCTCTCCCGCCTCGTCGATCGCCTCGAACATAACCTCCTTTCGCCAAATGCAGACCTCAAATCACTGAGGCGATCGGAATACCAGCGGATTAGAGTCGGCACGGTATGTCCGAACCCAGTAGCTGAAAAAGAGGCTATGGGCTAACGCTACAATCTGCATTACAAGAATATAGAATACGCCCGCGCCACTCTCCAGGCCCTAGAGCGCAGCATACCCCATATTAAGCCCGCTGACAGACGACACGAGCTCCAGTCTAGTTTGGCGCGGAACCGACAAACGCTCAAGCAAGTCCAGAGTGTACTTGATGAGATCCAGGCTGCGGAGGAGATCCGGGCCTCAGCGAGGGGCAATGGGTGGGATCTTGTCGAGGACGGGGATGACGATGACGACGCTGATGCGGCGTCTGATGCAGAAGATCTGTTAGCTACGCCGGAGGAGACGGCTGATGAGGCCGACCCGGAAGATGATGCCGAGGCTGCTCAGCCATCTGACACAGCAACAATTACTGATGCGCCGCCGGCTACGACCACAGGAACGGCCAATGTGTGTACATCACTACCCACACCAGCCGAACATACGCCGACCCCCGCGCCCGCGCCGACTCGCGCAGCGCTCCGAAACAGACATCACAATACCTCACCCCCCTCATCCACGGCACCGAAAGCAACAGCAACTGGCTCGTCCCTAAACAAGCCCACACCTACGCCGGCGACCCAAACAGGCGCCGAGACAGAAGACGCGCTTGCAACGGACCGTCTGGAACAAGAGAACATCACCTCCTCTCTCCTTGACCTCGCCAAACAACTCAAGACATCGTCGCAGCAATTCCAGGCCTCTCTCGAAGCGGAGAAATCAGTCCTCGCCCGCGCAGCGGAGGGCCTCGATCGCACGACAGGGAACCTTGCTGTTGCAGAGCGGAGGATGGGTATGTTGCGCCGCATGACGGAGGGAAAGGGTTGGTGGGGGCGAATGCTGCTCTACGCGTGGATCTTTGGGCTGTGGGTTGTTGCTATATTGATTGTGTTTGTTGGACCGAAGCTCAGGTTTTGAAAAGAAACGAAAGTCCCCTGAGATTGATCGGCTCCCAGACCGGCTGATTATTCACCATCTTAAATTTCAATTAGCGGAGCGATGGGTACTATGAGGTGTATTGGGCGTTTTTTCTACTCAGGCTGCTTCTGTTTTATCTATTTACATAGGTGGGTAGAACATAGACCATGACTTGGATGCAAGAATGATAAGACCAAACTTGCAGTTAACTCATCAGATTCTATACGACAAGGCCCGCAATGGACGTGACAGATGACAGGCAGAAGATAAATAATTCTAAATAGCCATTTAATAACCCACTACGGCCAGCCTTAACTACGTTGATGCAGTGGGAGTCTCAGACGATTATCTTCAGAAGAGAGAAAGAACCAAAAAGATGCGTGACATGGAATATTTTGCATACATGGTTTTATGTCCTATTGAGTGAGTACATAAAAACGAGTAGGGAGATGAGGGATATCATTATCCGATTCGCAAAGCAGAAAGGAAAGGAAAGAAAAAGAGAAAGACGAGGGCCATCCCAGATAAAAAGACATAAGATAGCATGGTATCAAGCACCCCCAGTAGCATGAACATGGGTGGAAAGAGGAGCTTGATGCGGTGGGGGAAAAAGGAAATAGAAAACCCCCTGCTCTGTGTCATGAGGATATCGGTAATGCTGAAACAAAGAGCTGGCTAGATATCATCTCAAGACAATCGAAGACAAAGGAAAAGACTGAGAAAAATAAAAGGAAAAGAGAAAAGAATTAATAAGGTATGAAAGTCTCAACGCCCATTGAAAGATCTTTCGAAGGAAATGTGCAACATGGTATGATAATCAAAGCAAAATACAATTCACATAGCGTCCGGTCTAAACGTCGAGAAAGCCTCGCTCGATCAATCTATACCGATCATTAAATCAGACCACAGAGTCTCAGGTTCTCTTGAATAATGATGTCTAAAAAACGGCGTTAGCGCGTGAATATTAGATAATACCATGAGCTGTGGCTTACCATTTACAGCTGCCATGACGAATCGGATCTGTGTCGTGTCTGTGGCGCATGTGAAATGTGTGTAAATCTGCTTCTGCTCGGCCTGGTTCAGGGAGACGAAGCGGTTGAGGATGTAGTCGCAGGCAGCGGCGTAGTCGGAACCTCCCTCATAGTCGGGAAAGTAGTTCTTCATGGGGCTGACAGGCAGCTTCTCCTTGAAGCGGTCGATCTTATTGAGGAAGAGAATGATCGAAGTCTTGACGAACCAACGCGAGTTGCAGATGGAGTCGAAGAGGGTGAGGGCTTCTTGCATACGGTTGACGGTCTCGTCTTCGAAGAGCAGCTGGTCGTATTCGGAGATGGCGACCAAGAAAAGGATGGTAGTGACGTTCTCGAAGCAATGGATCCACTTCTTTCGCTCGGATCGCTGACCACCAACGTCGAACATACGGTAGGTCAGATCGCCAATGATGAACGTCGTCTCGGTGATACCGGTGGTCTTGACACGGGAGCGCAGGACATCCTGATCGGTGGGGAGGTACTCGCCCTGAGCGATACGCTCAATGGAGTCGAAGTAGCTGTGAGTTGGTTAGCGAGCGCGCCGACCTTACGGATGACATCAGTACTCACTACTTAGCAGAGTCGTTGAGCTGGTATTCACGGGATCGCTTGAAACACTCTTGGACACCAGCATCTAGCCAGAGGGCACCGATAGCATTGCCAACTTCCGAGGGCAAGCTGTCGCCTTCAATCTGGGCGGGTTGCATAAAGACGGTCTGGACATGGTACTCGTTACGGGCATCTTCCAAGGGGAGCTCGAGCGACTCCATGGCTTCAAGTATAACACGCATCGACTGAACGGTGTTGCTGTAGATGATTTCCTTGAAAGACTCCCTCTCGTCGCGGGAGTAGCCACCCTCGTGGATCAGTTTCATCTGCTTGAGAATTGTAGACTTTCCAGACTCTCCGGCACCTGTGGATGGTAAGCTAAGCACAAAGAATACAAGAAGAAAGACGTACCGAGCAGGAGCATCTTGATCTCGTTTCTCTGCATCATCTTATCCCGCTTGAGCTGGTTCTCGATCTCCTCGTTGCGGGCCTTGCCCTCCTTATCCTCGGTACTCATTCCACAACCCATGTTGATGGTTCTAAAAGATCGAAATGAATAGAATTGTCGATCAAAGTGGCGATGACGGAATATAAGTGAGAGACGTAGGTTGGATAGTGTCTATCAAAAGTTGAGTGTCAGCAAATTCTCCGTACGCAGGTCTCCTGAAACGGGGCTATCCTGAACGTGATAGGCAAGGCAGATGTCGCGAGCAGTCAAAGTAGAAAAGTTAGGAGTGTAATGAAAAGGTCCGCGATGCCCGGCATCCACGATTGAAACACATCGCATCGAAGCAAGGGACCATGGCGGTCCAATGTAGGACGGAGGAACCACGGGACAGCGACGGCAAATCGGGGGTAGACGAAGAGCGAGCCAAGCAGGGATGGCAACGACAAGGAACTCACCTAATAAATCTCTGCGTTTAAAGAATTGAATGGACGGGTTGCGGACTGGATAAGCGCAAGATGAAGGTCAAGTAAGGGGAAGAAATCGACAGAGTCGCGAACGTATGATTAAGCCGAAAGGAGGCAAAAATTAGGTGAAGAGCGGTTAGGCCAGCCAATGATAGATAGCAGCAAAACTGAATGAGCAGCAGACAATCAATGCAAAGAGAGATTGATTGTGTCAAGGGCAAGAAAAAAGAAAAGAAGGATGGGGTGTTTAATTCTACCCTCAGAGTCCGTGGAGGCGGGTCAGGAGAGGGAAAGGGAAGGGGAGAAGATCAGATGAAGAGAGCAGAGCAGGGCAGGGCAGGGCAGCAGAAGAGCAGAAGAGCGAGAAGATGAAGCTTAGGGAGGAAGACAAAGTGCCAGTGAGCGCCCGCTGAGAGGGCCAGCGAGAGGGGGCCAAGGTTTTCTGGAAGAAGAGCAGCAAAGACGCAGAGTCAGGGGGCGTGGGGCTGCCCAGGATAGCCCGGCTGCAAGCTCGTGGTTGGCCCAATCACACCGCAGCCTTTGTGGAGAGCAAACTGTCTCGGCCAATCAACAGCCGCCAATCGCCCTCCCCTTTTTGATAGAATCTCCCGCTAGGCCTAGTCGGTCTTAGCACGGAGGGAGTATGGAATCGTCAATTCGTCAGGCTGTTTCAAAATCGATTTCTAACCAAAGCTGAACAGGAACACTACGGCCAGTTCGGGGGAGGAAGAGAAGACGAAACAAAGAAATTGGAGAGACTGTCTGATCGGGGATAGAACAGAGCAGAGACATGGCTGCAGCGTCAAAAGTAAATCGCCTGTTGAGCCATCGTGGTTTAATCTCCGGGTGTTGCAGATCAGCTTCAGACTGAACAAGACGATTCTCATACTGGGCTGAAGGACGAAAAGCAGGGAAACTTGGAACAGAAACGCTTTGTTCAACTGCGACGCCATCAAGGCGGGTGTCATCATGTCAGGCGCCGTTTCAGCATCCTACCGCCGTCGTGCTAATTCGAGAACAGTGCGTCGTGCGTCTGAGGTGAGCTTCAGGCGTCGGCAGCGGCTTAAGCATGGACATGGTCTGTCGGTGTACTCCGTACCGATACGTACCTAACAAATGGTGTGGGCTCGTGGAGAAGAAACGTTTGACTCCCTGATTCACGTCAAGGATACGGATACCCATCGGAAAGGACTGATACGTATGGAAATCTCCATACCCCACCTCTGCTCCGCATATGATTTTCTTGAGTTCAACGGTCTTTGATCAGACACGGACGCGGCATTCAGGAGAAGCCAAAGCGCCGGGAGAAAGGATGTGAAGAGTCTTCTGCTCCCGCAGCATCTCCCGCCAATCCGACAGCTCAGCGCGTATCATGTGCTCTCGGTCTTGGTCGGCTTAGAGAAGACTCGCTCTTCATCTTGTACTCCATATCATGTTCGTGGGCCACATTGCGCAAGCCACAAGGGCTCGCCACGAGGACCTAGGCTCGTATGGTGGCTAGCGCTATGCGTAGAACACGACTAGAAAGGCTGGTGGAGCAGTCTCGACTTTTAGCCAGGAACATTCCGGATGAGATATGTAGTAGTAAAGCCACAGGGCGCTCCAAGAAAAGCAGTCGGATTCATATCAAGTGTTCTCGATGGCGTGTACAGAGACATCAGCAGGGCGTGTCTGAGAGTCATGCTTGTACTCCCTGCAGGGGTATACTTGTGTGCTGCCTCTCATCTTGCTTACTCCAAAACTTCAACCGGTACAAAAGGACGAATATTAATCAACAATTTGCGCTGTCCAGATCGTACGATTTCCATTTTCCCCTGCCTGACTCGTACAGAATCAAGCGGTTGATGAAGATTTCTCGCCTTGTCAGGGCCGAGGCGAAGACATGACTCGCCGGCTCCTCTAGGCCCAACTGCCTAGGGTACTTTGTAGTGAACACGGTCGGACTTTATCTGCCACGAAGAAGTTCACTTGGACTATATGGTCACCAAAAGTACTATATCTAAAGGAAACTTTATGCTTATTTATGGTTACACTTGTTCGTTCTGCGCTAGCTACTGCGGTCGATATTCGGAGGCTCTTATCTTACTATATATATTGCCCCCCGTGAGTCGGTGAAAAAGGCGCATGGCTTCTACTTTGCAATGAAGGACCTCAAAGTCTGAAACACACACTGCATATTGTTTGTTGTTCATAGCAATATATTATTTAGTTCCTCCAACCGTACATAAACATATCGTCCACGGATCCACGGTTCGTGGCACAATCAATATGCGCTGGGCTTGCCTCCCAAGCCGGGCCAGCCTCAGCCCTCAGGAATTCGCATTTCGCACCCGATCCCCTCGCCCAAGGCTCCACTGGCTTTAGGCCGAAGATCCCCAGATCTTTCTCCTCAGCCGCGCTTGATTTCACTCATTATTATTCTCTTAGTTGATACTATTATATACCCTTACAGACATTAATTACTAGCGATTACCGTCGCGATATAATCTAGCGCCATGCACGAACTCTCCTACATGGGCCCCCGAGGTAAGTAAACAAAGCGCACCGCGCCCTACCTACGCAGCCAACAAACAACAGCTCCAATGAATCGCTAACACCCTTCACCAAACAGCCTTCAATCACTCTCAAAGTACCGATGCCGAAGCTGAGTATGACCGCCTCCGCGATCTTGCCCGACAGGAAGCCTCGAAGCGCGGGTCTTGCTTCCAGCGCGTACGTCTTCCTTCACCGGAACCTAATCCTCAAACCATCAACATACTGAATGATGACCGCAGTCCCAAGATGCATACTCATCCGGCGACGGCGCAGCAGCCAAGGAACTGAGCGAGCAGGGCAAAGCGCACGGCCGAAAGATGGAGGAGTATAACCGCCAAGCGTCGGAGTTTATCTTCCGCGAGAACAACGCGCCGGGCCGCGTCGACGAGGACACAATTGATCTGCACGGGCAATTTGTTGAGGAGGCCGAGGATATTCTCGAGGAGAGGATCAAGTACGCGACGAGCCAGGGGCAGAGTCATCTGCACGTGTATGTTTGACTTGTACCTGCTCTGGGATGATTGGGATGCGCTGACGGTGGTGGTGCTTTTAGGATTGTCGGCAAGGGAAACCACTCCGCGAACCATGTGCAGAAGATCAAGCCCCGCGTCGAGAAGGTCTGTCGCGAGCTGGGGCTGCAGTATGCGACTGAGGAGAACGAGGGGAGGATCTATGTAAACCTTACAGGTGGTGCGGCGGATAGCATCCCTTCGAAGCCATCATATGGACATGGGCAGCAGCAGCATCACCAGCAACCGCATCATCAACAGCAGCAGTATCACCAGCAACAGCACCAGCAACAGGATAACCAGGACCAGGTTGAGCAGGTGGTTAACGCGATTCTGCCGCGGGTGCTGCGGAAATTGGAGAAGGCTTGCTGTGTGGTCATGTAAGTCATCTTGTTTACGAGGTTTTTGGGAAACCATTATACTACTAGTGGGTGGTTACGATAGATTATATGTTGGAAGTGGTCATTATACCCGGAGTGCCATTGAGATCCTTTTTCCAATTTATGAGCTATAGGGTTATAGCAACTATGTATATCCTGCCAATAATAGATATCTGAAGCAAATCGTAGTCTCGTCAGATCATATGCAACCTTCTAAATCCTCGTACACCGCCCGAAAATGTGGTATCCAGCTAAGAATGAGAAAAAATGAAATACTAATGGGTCGCACAATTGCCGTTGGTATCTTTCGGAGTCCCATTGGTGCCAGCTAAGGTTGACTCTGTTATTTTATTGAGAATCGCCCGGACCATCGAGCCGTCGTTGTGTTCCTCCGGCTGCTTGCCGTTTTCGCTGTTCTCAATCTCGTCAATAAGCTGAAGAGCTCTGGCACGTAGATGGCGAACAACATTCTGCGTGTGTTTAAAGCTGCCCGTGCTTTCCATATACTGGAGCGCATATCGCTTGACCTCTTCATCCTGGGTCTTTTGTCGAAGAATATTGATGAGCTGGTGGTTCCCCGGGTTCGACCGAATGCTGTGAATTATGGGAAATGAAAATTTGCCCTCGGTGAGATCTTCACAGAGGCCTTTGTTTTGGGTATATGTCGTATTGGATAGGTTGAGATAGTCGTCGCATATCTGGAAGACCAGGCCCATGACATTCACAAGGGCGACGCAGTCCTTGCTCGTGCTGCTCTCGGCTTGCATCAATTTTACCGCTAATCGGAACAAACCTCCGGTTTTGTTCCCTACCATCTCCAGATATTCGTCTTCGCTAGGACATGTCAGAGTGTCCCGCCAAAACAAGTCCATGCCTTGGCCTCGGTGTAGGTTCAATAACTCCTTGACGTATATATCGATAGCCGCCGGGCTCTTCAACTTTTGCACCTCTTGCAGGGCAAGGAAGTATACGTAGTTCGCCGAGTTGATAGTTTGCGCTGTGCCGTAGATGCTATGTGCGACTGGGATTCCTCGGCGGAGAAGGGAATTGTCCTCAACATCGTCGATTCTGTGAAGAAAGTTAGATTGGCAGGGTATGGCATGTCTAGAAGTGCTTACAATAATGAAGCAGTATGGAGCATGGCCACCACTTTGGTGATGATGGCAAGAGTCTCAGACGGAACCTTCAGCCATACGTTGAAGGCGTTGATCATCTGTCGCCGCAGATCCTTCCCAGGATGCTGTAGCATGTAGTCGTACGGACCCATAATTACTTCCTCATTCTCTTGTGACCATTTCCCATCCTTGTACTTTGTTCCGTCAAGACTCGATTGGTTCCGCGTATGCCTCCGAGACATATTAGTATTCGTCTGAAGCCTGCCGCCGTTCGATAACTCGTCCTTCTCGAGTGTCGCCGTGAGTGTTGATTTGTCTCGAGTAGACACGCCCGACATTCGGTTGGAGCTAGTCCGCGGGGGTATCGTCGGAGGAGGATGAAAATGCGCGTCGGAAGTCATTTTTGAGTATTCACGAGTATCTGGCCAACAGCAAGTGATGGGAAAATGGATGCGTAGATTCGTTGATTCTATGTATGTGAGGTTGCCTGATGCTGAGAGTTGCGGGCTCTACAGGGCGGACGCCGTACAGCGAAAAGGCAACGTAAACGCGAAGCTTATTCACAAATAAGCGCAAAGGTGACTTGAGACCGAGGGACAATTCCGCTCCCTTCGATAAGGTAACAGCACAGTATTCTGGTCAACAGGAATGCTGGCGCTGGGAGGCAAGTCCCTTCATATCCTCGGCTGGCGCAAAGCTCCCCAGCGTTTCTGATGCGGGGAGACGGAAAAAGATAGACAGGCACCCCAGCTCCAGCTGACGTAGTGTATCACATGCTGCCGGGCGGTCGCAGACTGAGTCACATGACTCACATAGTAGGGGCCCGACCGGCAGTCTGACTTTGGACAGTCTGCGATACGCCACCATAACCTCCGAGCGACATCAGAAACCAACAGATGCACAGAATATGACGGCTGTGCCTGTGTGATGACACGTGCAGGAACAATGTGGAGGGGAACGCGCATATCTCCCGCTTACTGACACCAAAGTGTGACGGATAAGAAGTCACCGAGCAATAGTCGAGCGCTTCCCGGATGTGATGAGAGTTGGACAGCTGCAGCGAGGCGGGTAGAGCGCTGACGCAGGATGGTCTTCGGCGATCCCGACCAGGATTTGCTCTCTGCCGTCATCGTGATTCGCCTTCTAGAGTTCATTGTTCAGCTCAAGCCTCAAGGGTAACCGCCCAGCCTCCGCATTGGGCTGAATAAAGGCACCGTCACCCTGGCAACGACAACAGCTGGTTGATGTGCTGGCAGAGTGGACCACTCAAGGAGCACCAGTGGAGAGCTTCTCGACCTTGATCAGCTCGAATCGACGATGACGATGTCCTTTACCAGCCTCCTGGTTAGCAGCTATTTTATCCACAATAAAGAGCTGGACTGTGACTAGAACCCCTCGCTAGCTCATTTTCACGACGCTTTTGTTTTCTCAACCCGCTTCTCCAGATAAGCCTCGCGCCACTAGCATAGGGTCTAGATTAAACCAGTGTTTCGCCCTTTCTTCCTCTTGACTTTGCACGTCCCTTCCTGGGAACGACTCTTATTTCTATCCCACCAACACCAACAACGCTATCACTGATGGAAGCACTACTGGCGCATTCGTTCGACTACCTCTCTTCATATGAGCCAACGAAAGTGCGGAAGGGGTTGCGCCAGGTTGAAGGCCTCCTAGCACAGATTTGCCTCTCCAGGGCGAAACGGCCGGTGTCTGAAAAACGAAGCTCGCCGCGAGCCTCGCCGGTGTTATTCAGCGCTCCACAGTCGGGCTGTAAAGCCTTGTCAGAGCTCAGAGACGACCCTGCGTTCAGAGAGTTTTTCAAACTTCAAGATGGGTTCCAATGGAATGGTGCGTACCAATGGCCTGTCTTATCTTGAGATCTAGGAATAACCCAGTTACAGTGGCAATGCGGTTGGTGACTTGTCTGGAGCACCTGCTTGGTCGTGGGAGCAGTGGTACCAACGACAGCCTCATTTTGTCGACACTCGATTTAATACAAGGCGTGCTTCTGCTGCATCCGCCCTCGCGGATTTTATTCGCCCGTGAAATATACATGAACCTACTATTGGATCTTTTAGACCCGATCAATTGCCCTGCCATCCAGTCCGCAACGCTTCTCACCCTTGTTACGGCTCTGCTGGACCACCCGGCCAACACGCGAACCTTTGAACAGTTGGATGGACTTCTCACAGTGACCTCCCTCTTCAAGCAACGCTCAACGGCGCGCGAAGTCAAATTGAAGCTTGTTGAATTTCTGTACTTCTATTTGATGCCAGAAACCGCAGTGGTATCCACTAGTGCTCCTAATACTGCCCTACAACGCAGCCCAAGCAAGCTGGGAGGTGGGCCTGTATCAAGGAGCGTCATCGTCTCCACAGCTCATAGTAGTGGAAGGGGCAATCGCGACACTCGCACAACTGAGGAGAAACAGTCTCTTCTTGGAAGATATCTGAACAATGTGGAGGATCTCGTGGAGGATCTCAAGGAAACGGCACCTTTTGGAGCCACTGTCTATTAATACGAATGATGAGTAGGGATGCACGACTACGATTTATGGACCGATGGAGTGTACGACTTGCCTCTTGTCTTCCTGATGCTTTCATCCTTCTTTGCTTCTTTCAATTCTGTCCTGTTTCTTCTTACCGGCTGGCACGGCACTCAAGCGAATTTCCCTTTTCTCCTATATGTCTTCTTATACCTCTTTCATTCTCTTCGTCTCTCTTTCTTTCTTATTTTCTTTTATTCCCCTACATTCTTGTCTTCGCCGCAATATCGGCTGCGTTCAAAGCGTCATTTCAGTCTCCCAAGTGCCAGCCTTGATGCTTTGCTACTATTTCTTATTTTGCGCTCTAGCTACTCGGCAGATGATAATGCCAAAAGTGATCCCAAAGACCTCACTGAGGGTCTTATCGAAATAAACATGATCTCGAACCATACACAATAAAACTACGGAACGGTCTGTGAGTCAGTCAATGACTCATCCATGCCCTTTATCGTATTCAAGTCTTGAAATAATAATGGGAATCGCTAGAACTTCAAGGGAAATTTACCTTTACGCACCCATCGGCCTGATTTGCCAAAAACTATAACTGCTTATTCCTTGCAGTTTTGACCATCGGAACGGGGTAAAGGTGGTCTCACCGTCGGATACGAAACAACACAAGCGCAACATACTCTCGGCAAACCGTTAATCCAGAATCAAACCTTTAAAATGGTTCAGACCATCCAAGAAGCCCTCGCTCACGGACAGGGCAACGAGGCTGAAATCTCAGACGGTCCTCGAATTGAGTACGTGGACACTGTCGAGGCATATAACAAATGGGCAGAGGTATGGCTATATGACTGATGATCCAAAGCCCTGAAGCTAACCACCGGATGGCAGGTCTACGATACAGACGGCAATTTTCTACAAGCACTCGACAATATTGAGATGAATGATTTGCTCCCGCGCTTTCTAGGGCTTGTTCAGACCCAGTCGGATACAGAAAAGTCTACCACGGCCTCAGATGGGCGAGTGCTCATTCTGGTGGACCTAGGATGTGGTACTGGTAGAAATACCCTACAGCTGGCTAGGTCCGCGCCGAAAGAAGCTCGGATCATTGGATTGGATGCGTCGCCGGGTATGCTGGACGTTGCTTGGGAGACTCTACAGGCCAAAGGGGAGTTGAACACTGCCGGTGGGGGTAGGGTTGTACTAGGCATGTATGATCTACTCTCACCGCGGCTTGAAGATCTGCCCGTGCCTTTACGCGGTAGTGGCGGTGCATCAGGTGTGATCTCGACACTGGTGCTCGAGCACATCCCACTGGATAAGTTCTTCGAGGGTGCGGCGCAATTGGTAAAGCCCGGGGGTTATCTGCTTGTGACGAATATGCACGCGGAAATGGGAGGCATGAGTCAAGCTGGGTTTGTGGATGTCGCGAGTGGGAAGAAGATCCGGCCGACGAGCTACGCGCATGAGATAGGGGACGTTGTTGCAGCTGCAGAGAGGGTCGGGTTTGGAGTAGTGCCGCTGGATGAAGAGGAGCCGGCGAGGGCGAGAAGGGTCGATGAGGATATAGTGGAGCGGTTGGGAGCGAGAGCCAGAAAGTGGGTGGGTGTAATGGTCTGGTTTGGGGCCTGTTTTAGGATGAAATCTGGCTAGTGGTGAACTTATGTCAGTCATCTATTCGATAGCTGATGCTGGGTATGATGGCTCAAGTACAATGAAGATTAGCCATCGAGTGAGTATTGTACATGGTTATGGATATGCATCGTTTCCCAACGTTTTGACATGAGTCCTTTCAGAAGAAATCTAATAGTCTTTCCCGGTGTTCGACAAGGTTCTTATGCTGTGATAGTAACTGCTGTATCCGGTTGTATTTCCACCCCATCTTTTCGTCCAGTATCAAATGCGTGTATGCAAACACACTGGCATCAAATAGTCCCGGGTTTGACCGATCGAAGAAGTAATCCCTATCGCCGAGTAGTGTAGAGAGTGCTTTAAACGCTTCGGCCGCTTCGGCCTCTAGAGCACTGACATCAATATACGGTGATGACTTGAGAAGTTCATCCCGAGCAGCTTGCTGCAACTGTGCTGCCAACGCAGCACGAACGGCGGAATTGGTAGTAGAGGGATCAACGTAGAGACGTCGCGCAACAGCGTCAAAATTGTCGTTATTCAGATAGAGATGATAGAGCTACCAGCATGTTAGCAACGGCCCTAACCTAGTCCACTTCTAGCTTATACGCACCCAAGCACTCCGTATCCTGCTGTCCAATAGGGACGAGTATACTTCGAAACGCACATTCAACTGCTGCTCTTCTTCGCAGTGGACCTCTTCAATGGCCCATTTCTGCAATTTGATAGAAGGGATCGGCGCACCGGTGCCAAATGGGAGCGCAGGGAGGAGGAAAGGGAGGGCACCAGACGGGGATGCATGGTTATTCGAAGGAACAAGCTCGAAGTCAATTCCGACGAATTTCAGGTAGGCCTGCACATCGACACAGGAAATGGTCAGCCACAGGCTACGATCAAAGTCATAGTATTTCAAGTCATACCTGCCACTTAAGACATTGAGGGTTGAAAGACGGCCGCCCTCGTCGAGCCCCCCCAGCATCGATGAAGACAAACAGTTGATTCCCTTGTCGGCCTGATCCGGGGTAATATGGAATGTCGTTTGGAGGGTATGTGATTAGGGGGAAGCAATCAAATACACGCTTTACAGGAGCAGGCACTGAGAAGAAATCCCGGACCCGACGCGGCTCCCTCCTGCTCTCCGGTCGCTGTTCGGGGAGACCGTGGCCGTCGGGATTGGAGGCCATTGGATACGGCAATAGGATTGCGGAAGCTCACAGAGCTGCACGACGGGTGGATGCAGCGGGGTTCGGGAGCAAGTATATAAGGACAGCTCTGAGCGAGGCTCTTCGTTTTCGCGAAACAAGGGCAATGACTTCAACAAGAGGCTGGCCTCGATCTCCGGAGTCCGAAGCCGATAATTTTGTTGGTATGATATGAGTGCCTGAAGGCCCAGGCAGAAAGGCACCGGCCAATCAGCCGATGCGGGTATCTTTTTTCAACGGGCTGCCCCAGGTCCAACCCCGCCGGCGCTGTGTCCTTCAGCTCTCCAACACCGCGGACGGCTTCGTTGAATGGGGCTGTATAGACCTCCGGCGCTGGATTGTACGATTCTTTGTTCCTTGCCTTACTTGTTTCACCTGCCATCTTTCACAATCTGCGCCCGCCCTTCCTCTGTCTGGACGGCCTTCTCGCCCGACTGTGACCGGATCTGCTAATCCAAGCCGCATGCCCGTTATCGGGGTCTACCCGGTTCAAATCGTCCGACTGTATCCTGAACAGGATTTGAATGGTGCCTTACTGTTCTGTATAGAAGGTACCGCCAGTTGCGCCCACTTTGCTCCAAAGGCTGGGTGATTTCGTGGGGTATATCGCTTGCGACATTGCTATCAGCACCCCGCAACATCAGTCCGCTTCGTTGTCTGCTCATCGCCAGCACCATGCCTTTCGATGAACATGGAACTAAATGGTCTTGGTAAGTGTATTACCGCGCGCAACAATCGTAAGAGTAGTGGACTGACGGAGCCACATGAAAATCCAGTGAACCTTGCATCCGCGGTCACCGTTCGTCAAAATGCGCCCATTACGATCGCCTTATGGTGAGCGTAGGAAAAGCAGGGCGCCCGCTGTCCAAGTGTCCTCACGTCGAAGGGAGTTGTAACTGCAAGAGACTGGGTGCTTTTATGGTTGCGATTCCAAAGGGTAAGTGTATGATTGACTCTATCGTGCCCAACTAACGCTTTATATCTTCTATTAGGCTCCAGTTGCTTTTGCCGTCCTGTCTATAAAATGATACTTGGGGAAAATGGACCTACCCCGGCGCCCCTAGACCTGACTGCTGCTTCTAGTGCCACTGCTGGTAATGCTAGTCCCAGTTCGAACAAGATCCAAAAGTCCAACAAGAAGCATGTGAAAACGGCACCAGAGCAGGTTACTAGAGCGCTCCAATCTATACCTGAGTTTCATCAAAACGCCATTCAATATGGGATCCCACCAAATATGAATCCTTACACACCACAAGCTCACGTGCCGGGCTATCCGTACACTGCTACCGGAAGCCTTCCGCATCCCAACGCTTTTCCTATGGCTAACGATTTCTCAAACGGTCTGGGTCTTGCGAATGGACTTGCAGCGGGCACGTCAAACCCAAACGTCTTCCAGCCACCTTTACAACCCAAGGCTTCTATGCCGACGCAGACCCCGGGCTCTTGCTGCTCTAAATCTCGCCGTGAAAGCCCAGACAGGATCAAAACAGAATCGAACACAGTTGCCTCCAATCCATATGCCGTCTCTTCTCTGGCAGCATCTCCTGTAGCCGAAGCCTCTTCGTCAACCTGGCAGGGCCTTTCAAACAATGATGGTCATTTTTCGTCTGCGGATGCGACTAGTAACGGCCTTCAGCCTGATCTGACCGGCTTCACCCCTCATATCTCACCCTTGAACCCCACTAGCATCGGATTCGATCATACCCCTATGGCACAGTCTGATCTTACTACTGTTGCTGCTGCTCCTGAACTTGCTCATTCTAGCTTAACAAACCACACCAGTGGCATCACTCATGTCTGCAGCTGCGGCCCCGAGTGCAATTGCTTCGCTTGCCCGGACCATCCGTATAACGCTGTCACTGTGCAACATGTTCAGGAGATGGGACGCATCATTGCTCAAGATTCGCGAGTCTTCGAGAATGGAGGCCATCAGCAAAACATGCAAGTCAACGGCCTACATTTCGGCGGTCCAGAAATGAGTCAGACATTGGTCGAGCATGAAGATAACCTGGATAATGACCTGGATCCCATGCCAGCCCGGTCGTGCTGTGGAACTGACAATAGTCCCCTGGAGGATGACAATGATGCCCAGGCTATAGACTCCTTTACCGCAGACCACCTCATGGTCCCCGATGCTTATTACACATATGAGTATCAGGTTGGCCTGCCCGGTGCTTGTGCTGGTGAAGCTGGCACCTGTCAATGCGGCCCCAGCTGCAGCTGTCTTGGATGTTTAACCCACGGAAATCTGTGATTTCCCTAATAGCTCCCCCCAGGTCAGGTGCTTGGCAGCTGCCTTCATCTTGGTTTATCTCTCATCAGGTTCTTTTCCGTACCCTTGACGTCGGATGTCTTTGGACGATTCATGATACCCTTGCATATCGGGCTCAGGAGTTTGTTGGTTTCTTGTTTGTGTACATTCCGCACGTTTTCAATCCCATAGCCAGCCTTCCATATATTTCCGCTACCACCCTCTCATAAAATCTCACCTCATTATGCGGCCTTTTTACGTTTTCGTACCACATCCTTTGTTATTCGTTGATTTGTTCAAAAGATCGCGCATGCAGTCGTTTCTCCGAGTTTAGCGTTTCAGGGTTCGAATTCGTATGTTGCATCTTTCTTATTTTGCGAAGGGCAAGAGTACGCTGTTCCTCTCATATCCACTCATGTCCAACCTTTTTGTGGTTCTCTAATACCTACTGGGACCGGGAGCAGCCGAAGGCAAAGCTACGGACTCGCCGGCACGGCTCACATGACGGCATGCGTTTGTATCTAGCCCGAAAGTACATACCTAGTCGCTAGGCGACAATAATTAAGTCGTGAAGTGAAATTAGTCAGTAGTAAGAGCCCGCAGTCTGAACTGATTGTGGACCCGGAGTCAAGTTGACTTAAAAGTCAAACAGAAGCGAATAATTGAACAGATGAGATATCGTTGATTGCTGGAGAACAACAGGTCTAGAATTTCTTCTAAACTTTGTAGAGAACCATGCCGCGGCGATGCGCCGTCTCCGGCGCGACTATACAGGTATCATACAACCACAGACAGCATGCTTAAGTCTGTTTACCTGCGCAGAGCGTCCCTCACGGGAGAGTCGCCCCTGCGGAAAGAAGCTATACCATTATGTTAGCGACCCTGACCTCTTTCCACATTATTGTGCTAAACATACCATCGGCCTCCTCCCATGCACGTCCAGCACCGAAACCTAGACCAACCCACGCGGGCCACGCCCTCCGCTTGAACAGGAGCACCGAGAAAACAACACCGAATGACAGACCGAGGGAAGAGCGAATGATCATGGAAGAGACGGCACGATCCCACTAGAGATAAACAAGGCACGTGTTAGCCGGTGCTACCAACGATTGGCAATTGAGAGGGAAGGGATGTTCGGTAAGCGAGCGTTCAGGAATTTCCGGGAGTATGAGAATATCGTAGCATGGTAAAAGGCGCGGACAGGGTGAACATGGTACCTTCTCGTTGAGGAGGGCCTCACTGACGAGCTTAGTCGAGCGGGCGATGGGCTGGGAGTCGCTTGAGTCGGCCATTGTGATCGATCTGTGACTCTAAAATTAGTTTGCGCAAGCTATAGCGAGCTTGCATCCAACGTACCTAATGCAGGAAATAGCAAAGGATCGTGATTGGTAATGATTGGATTGGAAGTTCGTAACAAGACGTCAACGTCAAGTCGGTCGGGAGCGGCGGTTTTCGAGCTTTGGGTCCGCCCGAGAGAGCAGGAAGGCGGTCGGAAAAATTAGGCTTAGTTGCCCGCTATCAATCTTTCCACTTTTTTCTCGGGAGAGGTACAGAGTCGTGCAAACTACAAACAATACGGGCAGAGATCGTTAGATGTCTCTGCTTGGCGATGTGGTTGTGCCCCCGGTAGAATCGGGGAAAAGAACGAAGGAAAAGTGACATTACTTCACTCCAGGATGCCTTCTTTGCCCGAGGTACGTCTATACAGTCTGCTCCTTTTAACCCTATCCATTTGGTGCTAACGTGATAGTCCGTTCAGCGTCCGCGCCCTTCACAAGAGGCCCTCCTTCGACTCGAGAAGGGCACGGCGTCTCCCAACATTCAACTGAATGAGGCCGCCCAAATCATCGGACTAGACTTGTCGTTATGCGCCAGCCATCCGGAGATCAACCGAGCCCCTCATGTACCGATCCACGCGGCGCCGAAGGAAGAATGGGTTCTACGGTGGCTGTTGAAGAAGCTCAAGGCTGGGAAGAACTACCGGGTTGAGCCTGCATCGTTTCTGTTACTGCGGCAGTTGATTGACCTCATTCCTTCGAAAACGTTGGCGTCAACCCTGAAGGACCAGAAATTCCTCGGCATCCTAGACCATGCGATTACAGATCTTACAGACGATGTGATTTCCGGACTTGGGAATGGCGCAAATGAACTGCTCCCCTCTGATTCTGAATCCAGTCATACTCTAAGTGAAGGATCTGGCAGGAAGGGTACGAAGCGAAAGAGGGCGAACGGGATTGACCACGATGCGATGGACATTGACGAACAGCCACGAACCCCGGTCTCGTGCTTCTTGACCTTCACGCGTCTTCTCGATTGCCTATATAGCCTGGTTTCACTGACCAGCCGAAAAGATGGCGTTGATGAAACCGCTCGCTCACACCTCAGACACGCTCTCAGGGGTGAGCCTCAGCCGGTTGCCATCACACTCGGTAAATCGTTCACGCTTGCTTCGATCGCCACCTCGCAATTCTCCCATGCGCGAAAGACGACGGAGCTACAACATCTACTTTACGTCTTCCCTTCTCTTTTGGAGGTATGGGAGTGGAGATCCCATCGACAAGATGGCCCGGAACAATCCTCCGGTAACGTATGTCGAATCGGAATTGTATACACGTTTTATTCGACATGCTAATCGCGCGATATAGGGATCTTTTGCCTCCCATTGTGCTCAGCGCGCTCTAAGACTGATGCATTGCGTTCGCGCAGCTGAACTTGATACGGACGAGAGGGCTAATGTGCTGAACGGGGTCGAGCGTTTGATCGCTCTTCATGTGGTATTGCCAGCCCGCGCAGAGTTCATCAGCAGAGGCGGCTCAGGCATCGACTATTCCGCAAACGAGCCGGATTGGAGCTCCGTCAAGCCTGTCTCGGACGCATTTCGACCAATTCTCTGTGCCTCAGAGCCGCCAACTGAGTCCGGCGCCATTGTATCGCAGGACCAGCAAAAGTTCTGGAATGCCGCGGAACTGATTCCCGAGTTCTTCTACATTTCCACTCGATCTGTTACTCGAGACTCATTCCGAATAAAAACCGATGAAGCGCCGTGGTTGGAGACACTGTTTGTTGCGGCCGCCGAGTTGGCATTTTCTTTTTTGAAAGTGGACAGACCAACCACATTTCTTCCCGACTTTGTGCACGTTCTCGAGCAGCTATTCCGGGTAGCCCTTAAGCAAGATGTGCAATTATCTCTCCATACGCTTCTCACGCATGCTGCGTACACTGGGATTCTCAAAGACCAGCTGTCGCTGGTTGAATGGGATCTCATTGCACTGCTTATTAAGCTAGGCGTGGATATTTTCCTTCCGAACTCTGGGCTTTCGGCTTCCAACACGTATCTGACAGCCTTATGCAACAAGATCGAATTGCACTGGCGAAGCGGCGATTCTACCAATGGCGCCACTTATGAAACTATCAAGGCCGGCATTATTCTGCCCTTATTACGCGGATTCGTGAATGCCAGAGACCTGACTGCGTTCATGGAACTGTGGTACCAGCGATTGTTCGACATAGAAGAGGCAAGGATGCAAGACAGTAAACTCAGCTCTTTCACTGTTTGGGAAGATGCCGACCTATGCAATGCGTACAGTGAGATTATGCGCAACCCTCTAAACCAAAATCTCGCATCTGCTCAGCTGCATGCAGCCGCGATCAATATCCGCGGCGATGATGGTAAACTGGCTTATTCACCGGAGTCATTTGCGCAGCTTGTTATTGCTGAAGCTGGGTTTAGAAGACGAAGCATTAACCTAGCGGACGCCGATGCTGACCTTGAGTTCGTGCTTGAAACAGTTGTGTCCGCACTTTCTTCTGACCATGATCTGCATTGGCGCTGGCGTTTGTGGAAACTATCCCGCAGTCTGGTCGAGAACAGCGTTCAGAAAACCGACAGTGGTCTCGGCTCCGCTCTAGCAAGATTGACTGGCGCAGCTGTAAAGACGATAAAACGCCGCCGCCAGGATCTAACGCACAAGCTTGGTGCTCGTTTGGAATGTATCGAGGCATATCGATTTGTTCTTACAATCACAAAGCACTCGCCTAGTAATAACGATGGCGAGGACATGACTTCCTTGATGAAAGAAGTCATCAAGCTGATGAAAACAATAACCGCAGAGGATGCTCTAGGGTCAATGAGCTCTGCTTGGGACGGTCACCTGGAGTCCATTGATTCTCCCGCTACCCTGTCAATAGCATACTTCCTATCTCTTCTCCAAGTACCTGACCTTTGGGCTCACATCGAGCCCGGATTTCGACGTCCGCTACTCTCCCATATTCTTTCTTTTGCGGCGGCTCAATACCAGACGCCCTCATCGACTTTAGAGAACTTTTCTTCAGGGTCACGTTTTATGCAAGCATGGGCTAGCGTCGTATCGCACGAATATCTTCTCAACGCTCCTTGCATTGTGAACGACCTGGTTTTTGTTCTATCCGAGCGAATCAAGGACGATGGTTCCAACGTAAGGCTTTACATTGAAAGCCTGCAAAGGATTCCCGCGTCTCTTATGACTCGCCGACAAACTGGAAGCCTCCTAGATCTGCTGCAGGAGAGTCTGTCAAGACAGGACAGCTCTTCAACCGTCACAGTTGGCATGCTCTCACTAATGGCCAAGCTGGCGGATCTGCCCAAGTCCACGGCTGAATTGACAGGCAACTGGGAGCCGCTTTGGACGATAGCCAAAACACTCTCATTGGACGATACGGACGTTGACCTAGAGATAATGAAGGCATTCAGATTTCTGCATCGCGCCGTCATTGTAAAGCTACTTCCTTTGGCTGAAGGAGAGCGTCGCAAGCTCTTCAAGAAGATGTACCGCAAGGTATCCGCAAAGGTCTCCAAAATGCAAGAAATAGATCGCTGCTCTATGGAATGCTTCTTCCTTAGAATATGTCTTCACCAATTTTGGCTTTATCGAGAACAACTGGCGGACGCGATCGATTCCACAGAGCTCGCCGGCAGTCGCGAGAAAGTTTTCAACCTCGTGGTAGCTGATTTGCGCTCAGCGAGGGACCAATGCAAGAGACAGCCCTTGGAAGAAACAATCACGGTCATCAAGACTCTGGATGCATTGGAAGATTTTGAGGACCTTGCCACGGACCATGGGGAGGTCAAGAAATATTTGTCCAAGATTGAAAGCTATGTTGAGAAGTCGGTTGACTCAGGGTCCTCTTTGAGAAGGCTCGTCCGGCGGCGCGTGTTGGCCACGCAGAATCCGGAAAAGGGCGCGACCGCCCCGGTCGTTCAATATGCGGAATCACTCCCTCTGCAGCACATGTACAGCGAGGAGCAGCAGCTCTTTATCCGGGCAACGAGTGAGCGTTTCAGATCCATGTCCGCGAATACTCTGACTCGGGTCCTCCGGGATGTCCGTCAATTGGGATTTACCGGCAAGAATTCCGAGTACCATCTCCTCATCGCGGGCTTAGCTGTCGCCACGGCAGCCCCCACAGAAGACAAAGAGAGTAACCTAGCGAAAGAGTTGTCCTTTGTCTGCAGTGACATCACGGAGGCATTGCCTCGCAGTAAATCCCTCGAGCAGTTCGTCCTAGCTACAGAGTGCTTGGATGTTCTTCTCCGAAATCACCCACGCTGCGTATCCCAGTGGAACGTTGATAGCATCCTCTCTTGCATTGCCATATGCGCCTCGAAGGAAGGACCCCGTATCCGACCTGATTTCTCTGGGGTAGTCTATACCCGACTATGCCGAGTGCTGGGGCTGTTACTAGGGCTTCATCGTCAGAAATTGGGAGGTCGTTTCCACCTAATCATCCCTGCCATGCAACGGTTGCTTTATTGCCTCTTCGCCAGAGCTAGAAAACGCAGCGTACTTGGCAAGTTTGACATAGCACAGGGAAAACAGCCCCAATGGCTGTCCCAACTGAGCGCTGCACACGCCGTCCATTACACCCGCCTCCTCACCTCTCTTTGCGACCCGACGGTTTCTGCAGTCTCGCGACCGACCCCTGGAAACCCGAGCTACGAAGGCCTGATGGACCAGACGAAGAAGGCCAAGCAGATCGCAGGACAGTACTTGCACTATTTGATTATGGATTATGCCCAGAGTTCTCTGCGCAGTACTCTGCCCGCCGACGTCAAGGCGGCTCTCTTGCCAGGGCTGTACTCTGTGCTTGATGTGATGTCTCGTGATACGATGCGGGCACTGAGCTCTGGGCTGGATATCTCTGGCCGCGCGATGTTCAAGGCACTGTATGATGATTACATGAAGTTTGGCAAGTGGAACAAGGGTTGATTCTGTATATAATTCAATATAAAACATCTCATTGTTAAAGCAGCACTCCGCGTATTCTAGAGATAACCGCGAGCAATCCGGAGAGAAGCAAAACTCCGGACGTAGGGGGCCGCACGTGACAGCAAGCCTCGAGAGATCGAGATCGCATGATCAACCGAAAGCTGCTCAAGGTTGTCAGACGCATACATCCCGAGGGCGAGAGCCGGCCTTTTATCAAGTCCATATCTTTACTCGATCAGATCGAGTCAGCGGACAGGAACCAACCGGCACAGGCGATATGCCCCATGGCACTAAGGCAGTGCGTTGGCTGCTGTGACTGGCCACTGCACAAAATGCGGAGAGACGCGAGGCCCACCGGTCGCTGATAACAGTCGCAGGCGGGCGCTGTTAGTCGTCAGAATAGAGCAACAGAATGGCTCTTGGAGGGTGATAAGGACGACCATGCCAGGGTTGGCCTGGCCGATCGGGCTCTTGGATCCTCCTCATCGGACCAATTCGCGGTCTTTCTTATCGTCCCAGCTCCGTCGCCAGCTCGTGTGGGTGGACGGCCGTCTCCAGACAATGACATATCTATAACGGCCTGCTTATAACCCCTTGATCCTGGCCATCTACCTTTATATTTCACAACTTTCACACCCTTGCTTCGCTCTTGACGTCTGCATCCCCAGCTTTCCGGATCAGGCTATCAACTCTGGCTTGAGCCTTCCGTGGTTGACAGCTTCTTGCGTCATTGTCTCGCCCTCGACCACACCTCAATCCATTGTTGATTACATCAGGAACAGTACCTACTTTGCTGCCTCGCGCTGGTCTGCTGAGGCTCTTTCTTGACCTATCTTTACTCGCTGCACATCGAGGCAAGATGCCGGATATTAAGCAGTGGATCAAGAAGTTGGAGGTGGAATCGGACCCGGAGTTGACCAACACCCAGTTGATGTTAACCAACCATGACTTGCGCCCAGGTGAGCTTGAGATATGTCCATAGACGGCCTTCCGACGTCTGGAATGAGGCTTTAACGGCCAACAGTCGACCCCGATCGCCGCAAGTGGAGGTGGTACAATTTTGTTTTCTTCTGGATCGCGGACTCACTGAACATTGTGAGTTTACTACGGTGCTTCACGTACGGAGCGGCAGAGCTAATACGCTGCCCGTACAGAATACATGGATGATCTCCTCGTCCATGATCGTGGATGGCTTGTCTTGGTGGCAGTCGTGGTTATGTGTTTGGTTCGGCTACTTCCTCGCGGCCTGCCTTGTTTGTTTGACTGGTCGCATTGGCGCTGTCTACCATATCTCCTTCCCCGTTGTTTGCCGGTCATCTTTTGGAGTCTGGGGAGGTCTATGGCCGGTGTTGAACCGCACAGTCATGGCTATCATATGGTACGGCGTGCAGTCTTATATTGGAGGTGAGAATCATAGCTCTTTGGTCTCAGTATTCAAGATCTAACCTTGTATTTAGGCCAGTGCATCACGCTGATGATCCGGGCGATTTGGCCAAGCTACCAAAACCTGCCCAATGGCATCCCCGCCAGCGCCGGCGTTGACACCAAGAACTTCCTGAGTTTCTTCATCTTTTGGTTGGTGTCTTTGCCGGCCCTCTGGTTCCCAGTTCATCAGATTCGCCACCTGTTTACCGTCAAGTCAATCTATTCGCCCATTGCCGCTATTGCCTTTTTCGCCTGGGCTATTTCTCGCGCCAACGGGCTAGGTCCAATTGTTCACCAGTCCCATACAGTCCACGGCAGCACTTTAGCATGGGCCGTGGTCAAAGCCCTCATGAGTTGCATGGGTAACTTCGCTGCTTTGATCATGAACGATCCAGACTTTTCTCGATTTGCAAGGAAGCCCAAGGATGCCTTGTGGGCGCAGCTATTAACCATCCCGATTGGGTTCGGCATCACCTCGTTCATCGGAATTATTGCCTCCTCGTCGTCTGCTGTTATTTTCGGCGGGGATGCGATTTGGAATCCTCTCGATCTCCTGGGGAGATTTTTGGAGGGCGCAAGCTCGGCTGAACGCTTTGGTATTTTCGTTATCGCGCTTGGGTTTGCTCTGGCTCAGCTGGGCACCAACATTTCTGCTAACTCGGTCTCCGCTGGCACGGACATGACCGCTTTGCTTCCCCGATACATCACCATCAGACGAGGCAGTTATGTCTGCGCAGCAATTGGTTTGGCCATGTGCCCGGTACGCAAACCCATTATCAATCACTTACGGCAAATTGACTAACGTGATGGCAGTGGAATCTTGTATCCGATTCTAATCAGTTCACCACATACCTATCAGCCTATTCCATCTTCTTATCTGCTATTGCAGGCGTGATGGTTTGCGATTACTACGTTGTTCGCAAAGGTTACTTGATTGTCAAGGACCTCTATAGTGGCGAGAAAGACTCTGTCTACCGCTTTAATTACGGTTTCTCTTGGCAGGCTTATGCCTCGTACCTGTCTGGGCTCCTAGTCAACATTGTCGGATTCGCAGGCGCTGTTGGCCGCAAGGTACCAGTGGGCGCCCAGTACATTTACAACATCAACTACCTCTCCGGCTTCATCGTCTCCTTCGTGATGTACTACTTCCTAACGCGAATTGCCACAATTGAAGCTACAAGCAACACCTGGCACGAAGTCAATACCGACCTCGAGCTTGACACTGAGGGGCACGACATCGATACCGAAGACGTTCATGCAACCGGGAAGCCACTAGGGTATGAGCCTTCAGAGCCTCGGGAAGATTACAAGAGTGCAAAGGCTGGATCCGCTGGCGTATAGATTGCGATGCGCTTTTCTTGTCATGATGATATGTTATTTAATTCTACGACCTTGCTCGTTTATGACGACTAGATACTTGTTGCGCAAGAACTCAAAATGGAAATCCCAGCTGCTTGCAGCTTCGTTTGGCGTCTAGCGAAGATCGCTTGTACCAGCCTTTCGATCATGGATCATATCGCCCCTTCTCAAAGCGATTTGTTTACATATCAATCTACATGCCCTAAGTTAGGGCAAGTGCGAGGGAGCTAGTCGCCGGGCCCGGTGTCAAGTATATGATGTGTTCCATCTCAGAAGGCAAGAGCGTCGTCTAAATAATGAGAGTCACTCCTTCCCAATAACTGCTAGTGACACTTGATCTGTAGGGAAGGAGCGCCTGAGGTATTTTCGTCGTTCCTTCCCTTGTTGACGGTTTGCGGGGATGCCCTCCAATGTAAATTCGCGACGGATAGGGTAGGTACAATGGAGGACAGTCTCGGTCGCTCCCTTGATTGCTGGTTGTATAAACAGCTTTGTACCTACTGGAGCAAACAAAAAAGTCTCTTAAATATTTTGCACACACCTACCATCATCCGCTCTCAATTCCAAGCTGTGTAGTTTAACCACAGCACAGCAAAACCGGGACCATGACTATCAATTAATATACCACAGACCCTTCCCTCATACCCGCAACAGACCTCTACGCTGACATTCTGCTCTTCGGCCGGTATACACCGAGCTCAACGGATTTTCGAATCGACATCTCGCATAGCAACTCCCACACCCTGGACTCTATAGCGTACTGGGGCGATGTTCTTGACCTTTACACGGAGTCTATTCGGATCTATCTGGCTGACGAGGGAGGACGCGTTGTCTTTGATTTGCGTTGTGGAGTGTGATTGTCAAATCTGGGCATCTGCACCCAAGGACGGAAAATTGTGTTGAATACTCGTATGCGGATGAGGATGAGGTTAGACCTATCGATACCGCGGAGAGGGCCCTTGGGGACGGGGTTAGGGTTCTGGAGGTCTAATTTGCTGGGAAGGTTAGTGTTATTCCATGTCAGCTCAGCTGCTAGCTGCAAGATCGACTCAGCTTCATAAGCATGCTAATCGCATCGATTAGGTTTATGGTCAGCAGGTCCTCATTCAGGGACGACTCCCCCGCGTTGCGCTAGCCGTCGCATGGACATACCTCTCCCAGCAACAAAAGGTAGCCTTCAAGGAACAGACTAGAGCAAATATTTGGCGGTTGCACGCCGCTAGTCCTTCCGCTAGTGAAAGTTGCGCAGCCAGTGATTGTAAGCGCGTCTACCGTCGTGCCAGATTTCGACATTCTGACCAAGGGCCGTCTCAGCCCGCTTGAGAGCGAGAACCTCTTCTCGTCGCCTGATACCGAGTTTCATGACAGAAGTACCGATAGCCAAAATGGCAACAGCTTCATGCATACCGACTTCACGCTTTCGAACATCATCGTTGACAACGATAGGATTGTGGGCTTGATCGACTGAGAAATGGCTGGGTGGTTCGGGTGGAAGATGGCCGGGAGATCCATAGGGGGATAAGAACGCCACAGGCAGGAGATTTGGCACACGCTGGACTGGGCGAGGAGAAACTGCGGGGTTTGTTGTTCTGGAGCGACCTTTATGATTGATGTTAGTGTTGGTTTGGATCGAACGGTTAGGGTTTGTTTCCGATCGGCCCTGGGCCCTTGGGGCAAGGTCTCCAAGATGGATCCAGAGCCTCACTTGCGGCTACGATCCGAAGTGAGATGATCTTCAACTATCGGGGTCCTGATTCTGCATAGCACGATACCATACTGAAAACTCAGCGAAATAGCTCGGATACCAGCATTTGCTCTGCGGGGACCAAAATAGGCAAGGCGTTGACGTCATGCAGGGTGCCGCAGCGGCGGAGGTCTCTCAGGGGAAACAAGCTGTATGGCTTCTTTGATGCTTCAATTCGCCGCAAAGAGCTGCTGCTTGCTTCTTTAACTCATTTTTTGACTCACTTCGGACTCTCGCTTGCCGCTAGCCCGGTTGCTGCCTCGACGGATGCTTATAAAAAAGCCCGTATCGTCTACCTTGTAGACCTTCCTCCATCATCGCTGTACACTCTCTCGGGTCTCCAGCTTTGCTCAAATTGCCCAGACATACCTTCTCACTGCTCCAGCCAACTGTCGCTCTCGTTCATTCCAACTATCGCTCTCTGTCGGCCTATTCACAACTCGATGCTTCGTTCAGTAACCACTTGTCGATCGCAGAGATGGCTTCCACCGCCCTCCCCCAGACCCTGCGCTCGATCACCAACACCAAAATCAAGGAACTCTCCAAGCAGCGCGCCTTATTTGAGAAGCGCCGCGCAGAAATTATTCAGTCCGCGACTGCGACTTCTGATCTGCGAACCAAAGCCCGCATCCTCTTGGAGGGCGTCACCAAGCTCAAGGGCCACGCCAACGATGCATTCGACAAAGAGGACCTAGATGTTGATGCGGAGATGGAACGGAGCGCGCAGTTCATGCCAACATTCGCCGTTTCCTCTTGCAGGGCAAGTATGACCCATCGGTGTCCGAGTCGAGCTTGAAAGAGTGGATTGAGTCGCTCGAGGTGGAGATTATGTACATGGAGCGAGCGCACGACCATGCCTCGTTCTATAGTGCGCTTGTGACGGAGTGGTTGGAAGATCTAGAGGCTTCTGGGACGGCCTCGCTTCCAACGGGTGAAGAGGAGCAAGACGTTGAGGACTTCAGCTTGGAGACCGTGGGGCGTGCAGAGATGCATGAGCAGAGAAAGACATGGGAGGAGATTGTCTTCAATGGCTCGAATGTTCAGGAGGACGCGATCCGTGCCTACCTTGATGGTCTCTTCACCCAAACCGCGCTCTCGCAGCAAGCTTTAAAAGAGCTTCGCGAAACCATCAAATCCTTCGCGACAAGCCTGTTGGCAGAGAAGACGTGGCTCACTGTGGACGACCTGACTTGGGTCTCTGAGTCACTGCTGAGAACTGACCTTCTGTCGAAGGAAAAGACGGTCATTCTGAAAGAGCTCATGCGAAATAATGCTGTTGCGCAGGAAGTCGCTGATGTTCTGAACATGCGCATTGCCTCGTTGGACAGCTGGACCTGGCCTGAAGAAGGCATCACTGTGGAAATGCGGCGCCAGCTGAATGGCAAGTACCGAGTTTTCATGGATGAAGACCTGCTCGACAGCCTGATGTTCCAGTACCTGGGTTCGAAATGGGCAGTAGCTCTGCGATCTGCATTCGTCACCTTTCTTGGTTCGCGTGGTTGGAAAAAGCCGCGCGATCATATCCCCGAACGCGATAGGCAGCGCCGAAGCTACTTCGTGGGTCTTCCTCGAGCCCAGAGCTTGAACGAGGAGAGACAGCGGGTTTATGAGCTGGACTACTTCATGTCCCAGCTACCATCCACGGTCGAAATTGGGGTGATGAGTTACGACGACAATGGCGAAGATGCAGACCGTCATAAGAACGCCCTCGAAACGAAACACTCCCTTCTTCACCTCCTTCTCGCAGAATCCATCCTCCACACCACTCTCCACGGACAATTTACGGCTATCAGGTCAGATTTCAGATGGTTTGGTCCTTCCCTGCCGCACACCACGATGCTCACAGTCCTTTCCTACTTCGGTGTTTCTCAAGAGTGGCTAAGCTTTTTCCGCACTTTTCTCGAAGCGCCCATGAAGTTCGCCCAGGACGGCCCAAATGCCACTGCCGCAGTTCGAAAAACCGGGGTTCCAATGAGCCACACGCTCGCGACAGCTATGGGAGAGGCCGTGCTTTTCTGTATGGATTATGCGGTAAATCAGAGCACGGACGGGGCTTATCTATACCGGCTGCATGATGACTTCTGGCTTTGGGCCAGGAAAGTACATGCGTAAAAGCGTGGACTGCTATGACAGAGTTCGCCAGAGTCATGGGTCTCGAATTCAACGAAGAAAAGACCGGAACTGTACGTTGGCAGGGGACTGGTGACAAACTTCCGCAAATCCTGACACCCGCCTCCGTGGCTTTCGAAGCGAAGGATCTACTCCCATCTGGCGACATCCGCTGGGGATTCTTGAAGCTCGACGCCCATGAACGCCGCTTCGTCATAGACCAGAACATGATAACCGAGCACATAACCGAGCTCCAACGTCAGCTTTCTGCCTGCAAGAGTGTCTTCGCTTGGATTCAGGCATGGAACGGCTACTTTGGTCGATTTTTCGTGAACAACTTTGCTAAACCAGCTGTTTGTTTCGGGAGGGAGCATATTGATATGGCTATCTCGACGCTGAGCCATATCGAACATGCCCTTTTCCCCGAAAGCAACGGAGGCGGCGTCACAGACATTCTTCGAAAGACGATCGCGGAGCGGTTTAATGTCCATGACATTCCTGACGGTCTATTCTATTTCCCTATCGAACTCGGCGGCCTGAACCTCCTCAATCCCTACATCCCCCTTCTTGCGATGCGCGAGGACATTAAGCAGACGCCGCATCGCCGAATTCAAAAAGCATTCTTGGACGAAGAGGCAGCATATCTCTCCGCGAAAGAAGCATTTGAACAGAACGGGCCCAAAAACTCAGGGGCTTTTGTGGTTGGCGGCAGGAGCGATGTCGACCTCCCGGCCGATTTTCTTTCACTGGAGGAGTACATGAAGTATGCCGAATGCTTTAGCCGCCCGCTCCTTCTCGCGTATCTGGACTTGATACGCATTCCGGATGAAATTGACGTCAACCTCACGCCCGCGATGCGTGGTATCCTAACTCGAAGCTCGACCAAAACCTCCGCGAAGAGCATCTCTGGAGACTGGCCGAGTATGTCTCCTTACTGGAAGTAGACGGCGGAGCTATATCGGGCTGGAATGGTGAAGAGGTACGGTAACCTGGCGGCTGTGAACCGGGAGTTCATGCCTGTAGGGGTGGTGGAAACACTGAAGGAAGGCAAATTCCGCTGGCAGGGTTGATTCCTTTGTACAATAACTTCACGAAATCACGAAGATATGATAGCAGATAGATGATAGCTCAAGAATGATCATTGATCGTATTTGAGTTTGAATTCATCGAGAAGATTCCATAGACGCTGCTTTTCTTCTTCTCCTCCAAATATTACATCAACGGCTTTGCGAGCAATGCTGAGAATAGCTGCTCGATTTAACTGGAAGTGCTCCGCAGCCAAGAGGTACTCATTCGAGACAGGACTGCAGAAGAAGCCAACATCGTCCGTCTAAACACAGTCAGCTAGGCTAAACAGGACGAGCAAGGACCAACCTACGCAAAGAACGATTGGGCACTTCTTGTGCCTCCAGTACCCGAAATGATGATCAAGGAATCCTCCATCAAACATCTTTGCGTGTACGTTACAACTCATGCAGAGCTCCAATCCCAGTTTTCTACGCGCGATTTCCGCCTTGATGTCATCGGGGACATGGATAACATGACCAAGGCGGTTTGGATAAAATGAAAGTAGTGTTTCTAGCTCCTCACGAAGCCCCACGGAGTGTAACTCCGCGAAGTGTACTGTCAAGCCCAGGCCATGTTCCTTGGCTTTGGCGAATGCATCTCGACACAATGAGATATCACCTTTGGTTGGATTTCCACAGACGTCAACGCCAATGACGCCGCGTGCTCTGTTGGCGATAGCTAGATCGACTATCTCATGTGCGTGTATTGAGTCACTTGTGAGTTGACCACGGTCCATGCCAAGGATGAGGTATACGGATATCCTGCCGGCATTCTGGGATTGGAATGTATCAACTGTACCGAGCACAGTACTAAGATACTGGTCGCGAGTGAAAATGGAGTCTGGTGCAGCCCGGGCAATGGTGCGAAGCTCAAGATAGCGAACACCATCGTCAAGGAAGCTCTGCAGGACCGAAGTTGTAGCATATGCGACGCTTTCGAGGTCGTTGACCAGGTGATAGATGGATTGGTTGAAAACTTGGAAGAAACTTTATAAGCTCCCAAATTAGCCTTGCCTGTTAATCCTAGACAGAAAGGTCTTAAGGTATCTCGCCATATTGTATACTGCCCGAAAAAACCTACGTGCTCAGAGAGAAGTCCACCTTTCCGGGAGGCATCGCCACCCACGGGTCCTCTACATCGAAAGCCGGATCGCGAGCTTTCTTTTTAAGCCATATCTCATGAAGACACTGGCGACTAATACTGCCACTGAGATGGGCATGCACCTGAGGAGCCTGGGCTTAGTCCACCGCGTACTTGTGATATTGAGGGGTAGCGAGTCAGCGACGTACCTCAATTTTCGGGAGAGATCTGGTAAAATGGGGATCGACTGGCTTCGTGAGATCCATTGCGGTTTCCCGATCATCAAATTACAGCAACGGCAACGGCAAGTGGAGGGAGTTTTGGGGGCTGAGGTGACTCGTAAGGACGGGAGAGGGGTGGAGTGGTTGAGGTTGGAATGGAGGTTGAAACAATTGTTTGATCACGGGAAAGCGCACTGCAGGCTCCGCCGTCCCCATTCAACCCAGGCCATGAGCTGCTACTTTCTGTTATTATAGAACAATAACTCCTGCTACGACGCACATGGTATAATCTCTTATTCTGCTGATGATCGACATGCGCGCACTCAATCTACAAAGACCCGACTGCCTGGGATATCCCCCACACTCTACCTGAAATGACCTGCATACCAGATTTGTTTCATCTATGACTTCGCCGTTTAGAGTGCCCCTGTACCGCATATGATTACTGGCGCCGGCTACCTCGGCGTGTTTCATCAGCCGAAACTCTAACAAGCTGCATACCAGTTCAGGGATATGCCTTGCCTCGGTCCCCGTTGACGAGATGTGTTCCAATCTAGCACGGTGCTTTGACTATCAGATCGTTCTTGGGCTAGACATTCGTGATCATGAGACAATACGAACACGGAACTCTTGGGTAAGTGGATGTCGTTTCTCCACTGTGAGCATACCTGATAGCTTCGGTCACAGCTGGATGCATATCTCCGGCAGTTAGCCAGTTTTCTCGCGATAATCAAGCGAAACTCTTTCATCAGGACTATTTATATCTTAAGCAAGATGTAAAGCCTTCAAGTAATCCAGAATTCACTATCAACGGTTGGGCTCCCGGTTAACGATCGCTCCTCAACGAGGTCAGCGTCTTTTGAGACAGTTCCAAGCACACGATATCCTAACCCCAGTACCGTAAGATCGGCTCATCTCTTTGTCTCGGCATGTTGTCCTCTCAATACGCGTCTAAGGAATGACCTTCAAGGGCGCGTTCATACGGACGAAAGACATTGTTGACTGTTTCGATGAATTTCGAGAAGATCATGCACCTTGGGCTCTCGGGGTTAATATCAAGCGAATGACGAGGGACACGGGGACTGAATTGTCGCAGGACAGTCGATGACGGTTGCAAGACGAGCTCAAGGGTCATAGTAAGATAATCTAGAGTCAGACATCGTATGTTACGAGCAGAGGTCCTGGACAAGAGATAATCTGTCGCCTTTGCTACAATCGCGATCAAGGTCATCACAGATTCGAGATATTATCAGACCAGCAATCGAATAATGGCGTTTTCGTAGTCATTTGGGTACCCGTGGAGTGCTAGACACATGTCAACCCAGCAGCTGCCGCTCCGCATGGCGTAGTAATTCCGTTCGCGCATTGCCATTAAAGGATTGATCGTGACTCGTCAGTTACATGCAGTATATGTAAATGTACCGCACTCGTTGCAGGATCATTGGTAACTGTCATCGCCAATGTCCGATAATATGATTCCAACAATGTCGCAGCATAGCAGCAACAGCAACGTAGCTAGGGCTAATCTTGGGCGACCCCGGTCGCGTCCCATTTTCGTTGGTGGATGTTAAAGGCTCAGCCTCCAAGGCTGAGTGCAACGCCAGCTGTGCGCTCCAAAGCGGAGACTGTCCCACAGGTGACAGGACCATCATTGGCGGTACCGATGACCTGGAAGGATGATACGGGATCTTGCGTCCGACTCCAAAGGGTCGACCTGGCCGTCTGCTGGCAGTCAGCACACGCACGTTGACACTGAGCAGGCGCCCAGCCGTGTATTGAGTTACACGCCTGACCACCCATATCTATGCCTCTCAGAAAGTCAGGTAAGGTGCAGCTTGCTTGGCTGCCAGCGCACCGGCGTAAGATAAACAAAGTGCTTCTTGTGAACTTTCTCGAAGGATTCGAGAAGCAACTTGGGTTGAGACAAGGCCCAGTCGGATGATTGGCCGAAGGTCTCCATAATTTGCTATATTTAGGTCGACCTCAAGATCCGGGAAAGGGAAACAACCCTTCGTTGTGGATTTAAGACCCAAACCCTTTTAGCAGAGGGACCGATGTTTCAAAAGCTCTCTCACAGTTTTGACGGCCGGAAAGGTTACTCGAAGCTGTACAGTAATAACAATACCTTGAGTTCCCGTATTACTTCTTACCATCACGAATGCACAGTGGTATAGCAACATTAGGCGGCCTGGAGAGGTGGGCCATCGTGAGACACAGAAACACTTTGCATTGGCATGGCCCGTCTCTTCAACTCGGTATTTTGCCTGTGCCCGCGACAATAAAAAGATGGATTGGAGGGAATCTCTTGGATGTGCTCATCATCTTGGTCTGGAACCTAGTGACAAAATCAACCACGGTTCATTGGTGCCCGTCGTCGAAGAAGGCGCAGGTATCCTATCACTCAAAGTCTGTGTGGGTGAGTATTGACTGGGCAGCAAGAGGCTCAACTGTATGCGACAGGCCCGAAAGCCGAGGGCCGAAGGTTGCGTCACGCATCGCATCCCAACGCGGCCAAGTGGTAGCCAGAAATGCGGCATAGTCAACGGTAATGAGTTATTCTGGGATACCCCGACGGCTGTGTACTAGAGCTCATGGCTGTAGATGTGGCAGGGCCGTTCGAAGTCGTAGCCTTGTACAGAACTCCACATGTTGGAGCACAGTCTCACACAAGAAGACCGCTAGCTCGGAACTATGAGATGCGTCGATGAGCATGACTGAGTGGCGGCTATTAGAGGCCTTGCGGCCTCCGTAGTCGAAAGTGGTTATCTTCTTAATCGTCAGCTTGGAGGACTTCAAGCGCTGGCACGGCTTTCAAGAAGTCTTAGCCCTCCAAGCGAACGCGCCCGCTACGCCGTTTTCGGACTTCCGCAGAAGAGTACGTAGTAAGAAGAGTGAAGCAAAGCAAATAACGAATATATTCTAGCGAAAATGATGAGTAAATCATTAGCGATCACGCGGCTAATAAAGAGCAACTGTCAGCTGCAAGCCACAATGTCAACTAGGCAGGCAGAGGCCTCCAGCCTGTGACTCTGCACTACAAGCAAGTCATATCACGTTTTGACCGCTTGATGGGAGGGTATTGACAGCTTGGAAAGCGAGGGATTTGTGATTTCCTCAAGGCTCGCAAGACCAACTGATATGTGACGTTGTACTCCGTATCCCATATTGCGTACCTTTTGTGTTCCAATTTGTTATCTTACCGCAGCTTCGTGGCACGGAGCAGGAGCAGGAGCAGGCTCAGATCCGAATTGGGCAAATGCATTGGAATGGCGCTTCTGCGGCGTTGTTAGCCAGGCGGCTCTTCACACAGGACTAATGATAGGACGGAAGGGAAGTGACCGATGGTAAGGATAATTCCATAGTCCCAATTATATATAGGATGAAAATCTGTTCTTGTTGCCTTCGATCGGTGCTGGAGTATGGGCTTTTCTTTCCTGAGATTTGCGCCTACACAAGGTGTTCCGTAGGTTTGGGTAATATAGATGAGCCTCTATTGGTAGCTCCTAACCCGTCGATATTGATCGCAATGGCCCGCAGCAATCCTGCGCCCGGAAATCCACTATATCGAGTAGAGATTGAACTGGAGGGCATAGAAGCAAGCCGCAGCCGGCAAGAAAAATGCTACGGCGTAGGAGACATCCTCTATGGAGGTCCACTCAGCTGCTTGTGATAAGCCAGCGCAAGTTGACCTTGACCAAAGGTGAAGGATGTCATGATGGAGATCCTGGTCTAAGAGGCGCAACCTTCCATCCAGTTGGGAACACTGCTTCAAAGGCCGGCTGTATTGCGTAATAAGGCTGTAAAAAAAGATTTCCGTATTGTCATTACACAAAGGCTGAAATGACAGGACACCGTGACTCGGATGATCAGCCTCGTAATACGCTAATGCAGTCAATCAACGTGGTAATTTATTAACCGCTTTGGCGGAAACTTATCGGGGCTCTCCTTATCCCTCCTTTTCCTCCTTTCTAACGGGGCCATCATTCTCCGTGGTGGGGAACAGTTGCGTGCTGCTTCCACCTCAAGTCCATGATGTCACCTCGCTAATGTCGCTTGAGTAAATCCGTATTCGCTTTCGCTTCCATGGAGAGGCAAAATGTGAGTAAGCAATCAAAAGCGCCCGGGTCTTCTTGTTGAAGAATACTGAGAGACCATTTCTGTAGCCGCGTCCAGGGGTAGCTAGGTGAGGGGAAGCCCGAAGGATACAGAGCCTATAACCCTTTGTCTAAATCAGCTGTCCGCAGGGAGTCACTTCAGATTAGGGAGTTGAGGAAGACGTCTTGAAGTAGCTCCCACATTCTCATATTCGAAAGGTGAGCGCGAGGCGGGATCTGTATTGTACCACAGGAGTTGATTGTAGCCAGGGATTGCTCGGATGCGAGATCCCAGTAGGCCTGGTGGAAAGGCTGAAGCCTGTCAAAGAGTGGGCCACCGTTTGCGAGCATCCCACGAGGCTTAGTATAAGCCAATGAACTGACGCGAAACAGCATTTTCGCAAGCGGAAATCGGCGGCTGATTGGCGACCATCGCGAGTGTTCTCTCGGTTGACAGTAACAGTCTTGTCCCAGATCCAAGTTTGGAGTTGCTTGGGGTTCGACTGGACGGCTACGGACTGCGTTTGCCTAGTCTTACCCAAGATGCAGATACGCAGCTCTCACCGCCAGTAGGTAAAGGCAAAAAGAAAAGAAGCAGAATTTCCCTTGAGGTGAGACAGGCGAGGAACAGGACTGTATCCTTAGCTAAGCCCTTGATAACTGCTCCTGATATTGGTCTCCCGCCGACCACTGCCGGGCTATCTTTGCGCAGCAGAACAGGCTGACAGCGTCAAAGATGCCGGGATTGCCGGCGCAATGAAGTGGATCAGGCTCCAAACCATGGCTCAGATAATCTATTGGACTGGGAATGGAGATGCAGATGCGCATCCATAACTGCAGCATGTCAGAGAACTGAGGCCTGATGCTCATGCGAGAGGAGCGCATATTGGCTCGCCCGTTTGGCAGCAAGGATTATCGCGATGTGCTGTCAACAACAAGGCCGCTTATCGGAACCACTTGCAGTCTTTCAGTTCTGACTGGGCTGTTTCCGAGCTCCGACTAATAACTCTACGCCGTAGAGTTTGCTGTAGAAGCTTACAATCGTAGGTAACGTCGATGCCTAAAGAAGGAAGCACGCGACGACCGCAAGGTAAATTTGGTGGTTGGCCGGTCAGCATTTACCTCAACTGCGCACTCTATAGGGCACGGAGTACGGCTTTACCTGCGTCTGTTATCGTCATTTTGAGAGGGGTAAGTCCCCGGCCTGGATGGCCTGGAGCACCCCGTGCTCAACAGCAGATCCTAGGCGAAAATCAGCTCATGAGGTGACCCCATGAGCTACCCTATGAGCTACTCACGATGTACATCTGAGTCCCCAATAATGCCGGGCCAAAGTGTGAAAGAGGCTTGGTTTCTTTGCGTCATCCGAGCGAACGTCAGACAGGCATAACTGTCGGAATCATGCATCATCTCGATCAGTGTTAACCGGTAATTGCATGGTCCCGCCACAGCCGCGATATCAATCTTGTCACCTCGTGCTCGGTTACATGCATTTAAAGCAGGATCACGTCGCAAGAAGACAACCCACGTATCAGCGCACCATGTGACTACAAACGCACGAGGAAACTTGGGGGTGTCGTCGATAAGCGGGATAAACGCACGGCCGTCGATGGAGACGGCCAGCAACACCAAAACAGATGACATATTAAATACTAAATTAATACCCGCTCCAAGCTGGCCCTGGACCTGAGCGGATTGAAGGGGCCGATGGAAACGCGGGAGAACGTTCGACAACGTCAAGATGCCGGGGTAGTAGACTAAGTTGTCCAGCGCAGTCATAATAATACGTACATTACTCGCAGGGTGGAGCATTCAAGGCACGGCAATGCAAGTATGTACGGGGTAGCAACAGGGATGCAGTGTCCGTCTTCTCTGCAATTGTGCAAATAAGATCCGGCTATCCTTGTCCACTCTTCACTATGATAGGTAGTGCCAACTGCATAGATGTTCAATGATCTCAAGTTACATTGATAGCATTGGACATGGCATAGGATAGATTGCTCGTTTGCAAGCCAGGTTGTGTATAGTACTCAAATGACATTTCAAGGTTATCTTATTTCGTGTCCACTAACTGTCTGGTCCTCACAGCCCCAGGAGTGGACGCTCTTCCTTGTTTCATTTTCCCTTGCATTCTCTAGCGCAGCTGTCATAACATCTAAAGCTCAGATATGTGCCAGGGCTGAAGTGTCTAGTGCCAAATCTGAGCCACGGACCAACCTAGATGATTAGGTACGGCAGGGCAGACGGTTAACAGCTTCTAAGATTAATGCACCCTTGCCGGTTTGTCTCTGACGCTGACGGAAATCGTCACTTTGACGGTGGGAGCATCAACCTCTTAGGACGCTTGACCGCTCCTCTCCTTGAAGTGCCCATGACATTCAAGACGGTAGATCGCCCAATGAACCATGGAGGCATTATTAGACCTGGGGCCGATGCGAATGTCATGTGTAAGGTGATAAGAGATTATTGATGAAAATCGGCCCACGATCTCCCAGTTAGTGTTCAGATCAGAGTTTCAGGTTCCTTACCGCTCCGCTATTGTCAAATGTCCTGGAGATCGTGGCTCCATTTCTCGCTGTCCGTCTGGTCGGCCGCTCCGCGAGTCCGCGCGCACCGCCTCGGCTGCTGCACATCCACTGCCACAGCAGGGGTAGGTACTGCCACAGGCCTGAATTCTGAAACAACACGCTGTCTTGCTGGAACCCTTCTCCACTATGCGTTGTCGTCACTCGTGAGCCGTAAGGCTGTCTCGTAAGGAACATGAAGTCAGGAGTCAGCTTTGACTCTTCGCATTATTGTACTTCTTTCACAAGACTACTCCGTCGACAAGCTCAGTAATAATATTTTTCGACTGGGCCAATTGACCGCTAGAGATGCGGATATGGAGAACCGTAACCGCCATTTTACGATCGCCGAACTCCCCTTTTGCCCGATAGCTTTGTTCTCCTGTCGCTTTCAGCGAGCGTAGAGCCAATGGTGAGCAAAGTGCGTGAGGGGCAGCCTTTTCATGGCTCTGAATGGTCTATAACTAGAGCCAACCGCCGACAAGACAGCGCCTGTCAGGTGACGTATTCCCCATGATCCGTTGGACAAGATCCTAGATCCATGCTACCTCAAAGCAATGTGATTATTGACAATAATGATGCCTTGCACTGGTTTGCAGCGCCGAGGAAATGAGATCAAAAGGACTTGGTTCGCCAACTTGCCATGGCCCATGGCCTATGCGACAAGGAACCAAATCACTGAACCAGACGATACAACCTGTTGTAATCCGGTAAGATAGCCCCATAACAAATCCACATAGTGCAACTAACCCCGGGAGAACCATCACGTTGGTGCGTAGAAAATTCTGTAACATCGTTAATTTCTTGTCATGAAAGCGTCTGTCGTTATTGGTTCCGACGCAAATCCTGCATTCCTATTAGATGTAATGCCTTCTCTCCTTCTTCAACTGACAAAGATTCACATTCGACAGTCCACTAGAGACACTGTCATTGGAGGGAGAAAAAGGTTTGGCTTTTGAAGTTTCGAGCTCTTGATTGTGATGAACAGGAGATTTTCTGTGGGGAATCTTCCCAAGTTCCTTTTGTCCCTTGACTGTACTGTGTGGGGAAGGCAGCTCAGGGACACAGCTTAGATAGTATAGTAGTTGACTCGCGATAACCTGCCAATGTCGGTGTCGTTTTCATCCTATTGGACTGAAGGCTATCGAGCGAAAATGTTTGCTCTGTTACAAAGAGTGGCAAGGTCAACATTTAGGCAGACTCGAGTGGACATCTAGCCAGTCACAGGGGACAGTCGGATTGAAACGGTGAGCAAGAAGACAGGACGATTGCAGTGAGGAGTATGATTAGCCCGTCTTGCTTGGGCCGCCATCTCTGGCATAATAATTGCGCTGTTTCTTGTAAGACTGACTGCAGAGCACCCTGTGATAATGCCCCAGTTTATTATCCAACTAGACCGCGATTCAATGGATGAATCATACTAGGTAAAGGCAGACTCCATACATGCCTGCCGACTAGCATCCCTTTCTCAGCCTAACCGTCGCGAAGTACGGGGTATATAGGCGCCTTCCTCCCTTTGCTCTCCCTCGCCATCATACTTCTATCATTCTTACCCCTTGTCAGCCAGCCTCGCTACACTCACAACGATAATCTCGCGGCAATCAAATCCGCCATCGCCATCTATCTCATTTTAACACCACTTTCTACTACCGAAGCCTTGAGACAGACTATATCGCTGCCGCATAAGATCTCGGCCACTCTGGCGTATATCCGGGGACAGATATTCTTCTGCATCGGACTGGAGAGAAAAATTGATTACGGCCAGCCCTGCGAGCTGTTACGCGTACCGTACGGTCTCAGCCTGTTTTGGATACAGAAATCCAACGTCACCCACGGATCCACTTCAGCTTCCTTTCAATCGACTGAAACATCCATCCGTTTCTCGAAATAATTAAGCCTCCAAAATCTTTCTCTGACTCTTCCTTTCTCTGCCCCGATCTGACGCGACATCGGCCAAGCAAGGACATTCAAGAGAGATTAGACAAGGCCACCGGAGGCCTCACCTATAACACTGCCCGACTCCTCCGCTCCCGAAACTTCGAATCGAAGCAAATCACATCAACCTCCTTGACTCCTCCCCGCAGCCTGGGCGAAGGACAACGCTGGCCCTGTCTTCCGTCGCATGATCTTCTCTCTTACCTACATCCCATCCCTGTGCTTCCTGCTGCAGGTCCTTGTTCACGTAACTGCAGGAATTTGCAACACCCACAGATCGCCTAACCCGCACTAAACGCTTACAACCCTCACCACATCTTCCTCGGTCCAATCTCCGATATCTACTTGTCCGCTTCCTTCCGCTTTGGACCACCTGCATCGCTGCGCTGGCAGGCAATCCTGCATTGGCACTGCTCATCCCCTGTCGACGCTTAGATACCCCATTGCCCGAGCTCATCCTTGGACGGGATTGCTGCTATTCTCGTGTCTTGCGCATACCATTGGGGTTCGGCCAACCAGAGGCAACCTCAATCTCGTACTCCAATCGCTGGCATCGTGGATGGACACTTGCGGAGGGGCTCTGCTACCATCGAAGCACATGCGCAAGGCGGGCGCTCATTACTCGCATATTGTTTCGATTTACCATTAATTTCCTTGCTTTTTATTCCCACCCGGTGGGTTACTTCACTCCTTCGGCAACCCAGCTAGCAATTGGTCGGTCTCCGCACGTCACCCATACCTGCAGGGTACCAGCTTTCCCCGCGTCCCACGAAGACCAAGTATTGCTTGAAGAGAGCTGAACGACGGCCAAGCTCGAACAAAAAAAAAAAAGGAACGGAAGGAGAGCTAGCAGGGGCTTGTGAGACATTTGGGGAGAATTTTCGAGCCCCGAAACTAGTTGCGCAGCCGAAAGAACACCAGGCGTGGAGATTCTGTGTCAGAGTATACCTGATAGAGAGAGAGAGAGAACGAACGAACGAACGACGATTCAACTCAAGCCATTGTTACACGAACCCAGGCGCTCGTGTTGGGTGTTATCAGGAACTTGGGTACCGTTCATCTGCGAGTGCTCTCAGGCAGGGCTCTCCGCATTGCATTCCAGGCAGGCCAAAATGCAGATATCAAAAACAGAGCAATACCGCTAAGGACGTGGCTTTTTGCATTATTTCAGCCAAACACGTTCTATCTTTCGGCCCGTATCGCATATCAGCTATAGCCCTGCCCCAACACGGCCACTCGGGTCCCGCCTCACTGTTTATTCTTTTTTCGCACGAGTCCAGGTGACTCAAGACTCTAGCCCGACCCACGACAGGGCTCCAATCTTACGGTTGCAGCTAAGGATTACCCCTAGTCAAGTGTAGCCGCAATGACTTATGCAGCTACCTCATCATCCTCGGCCGTACATGGCGACACTCAAGCAAGTTTAAAACTTGCTACTTCACGCCCTAGGCCCAAGCTACATCATGTTTTTACCTCACCATCACTCCCTCCTGCTCTAGCACCCACCTACGCTTCCTCATACACATCCACCCCGATCTCTCTACCCCCTTCTTGCAACGCATCAAATGACTCAAGCCCTTCGGGCACCCCTTTTCTTACCGCAGTTGACTCCCTTCGGGGACGAATTACGCCGCTTCCTCCTACCTCTGCGCCTTCTCTGGAGCTCGGGGATAGCATTATGGCAGTTCCTGCAACCATCAATGCTTCTTACCCCGGGGATACGATTATCTCGAACCCCAACAAAGGCCCTGGTCTGATGCGCCGAATCTCAAGGGGCGCTGCAAACAAACTTACACGTCGAAGAACATCAAATTCTCACCATGCCAAGCGTGACCGCAGCTCCGGACCCGTCATCATGCGCCGCCGCAGTGATAGTAAAACAGGAACGCAAACCGGCCGAGACAGCGCCCTTGAATCCAGTTATGAGGAAGACAGCAACGATGCCATCGAGTCTCTGGGCGGCTGGGGCGGCTCGGAAGCATCTAGTGTGCCCAACGATTCTATACCAGCTCTCCCCTCCCACCATTACCACCACAGCCCCCGTGCCGTTGCGCCTACTGTTGATTCGGCTATTCAGCGTGGAACCATTATGACCAAGGTCACCAAGAAAAGAAGAAAGCAAGTGCGCTTTCTGCTTAACCTTGACGCGGGAAAGGTCTATTGGGACCCCTCAAATCCAGCTAAACGATTCTATATCGACGACGTGAAGGAGATTCGCGTAGGTGCGGATGCGCGCAACTACAGGGAAGAGCATCAAATTTCTCAAGATGCGGAAAGTCGTTGGTTTACAATTGTGATCGCGGATGCCGAGCGGTCCAAAGGCCGTCCAGTCAAAACGATCCACCTTATTGCTCCCAACGAACGTATCCTGAAGCTCTGGACTACGACGTTGGAGTATACATCGCGATATCGGGTGGGACTCATGGCCGGCCTGGCCGCCTCAAGCCAAAATGAACCGCTCCTCAAAGCACAATGGCAGCGCGAGATGGCTCGGCTATACCCAACCGGGGGCGTGGAGACTTTGGACTTTGCAGCCGTCGAAAGCGTTTGTCAAAGCCTGCACATTAACTGTTCCCAGAACATGCTGCGCGCTCATTTCTTGAAAGCGGACATCGGCAAAAAAGGAAAACTCTACTTTTCCGAGTTCAATGACTTCGTCACACGTCTGAGGCAACGCAAGGATGTTTGGGAGATTTTCAAGAGCAATGCAGATGACCATCGCGAAGGTTTGACATCAGAGGAGTTCCTGACGTTCCTACGTGACGTGCAAAGGGAGGACGTCGACTCCGACCGGACATACTGGATGTCGACTTTTGATAAGCTTGTCCGAAAGTCCAAGTTGCGCACTCAAAGTCCCAATGAAACGGGCTCAGACGACCAGCCTCGTCGCATGAGCCTTGATGCTTTCTCGTCGTTTCTTGCTTCTGCCCGGAATGGGGTGTATGCTTCTCGCTCGCCTCAGTCCAGATTTGATCGGCCGCTGAATGAATATTTTGTTTCGAGCTCGCATAACACCTACCTTCTAGGCCGGCAAGTCGCAGGATCTTCTAGCACAGAAGCTTACATCAGCGCCTTGACGCAAGGATGTCGCTGTATCGAGATCGATTGCTGGGACGGTGCTGACGGTCGGCCCATCGTGTCTCACGGGAGAACCATGACCACTAGCGTTTTGTTCGCCGACTGTATCACTGTCATCAATCGCTACGCCTTCTTTTCCAGTGAATTCCCCCTCATAATATCTCTCGAGGTACACTGCAATCCTGAACAACAGCTTGCTATGGTTAAGATCATGAAGGAGGCCTTTGGCGACCAGCTGATCTTAGAGCCTCTCCTTTCCAATTCATTCGTCCTTCCATCACCCGAGGAGCTCAAGCGTCGTATCCTCATCAAAGTCAAAACATGTGATGATACTCCGGAGAATAGTTCACGGTCAGATCCGACTACTACCTCTCTTCATGGTCGCAAGCGAAGCTCCAGTTCTCCATTTATTCGCCCTTCAATGATAGACGGCCCTGGCATCCTGCCTCTTCCCTCTCTTTCAAGCCCACCGACACTAGGTGCAGATGGCCCCGGTCCGTTCTTGGTGCCTGAGCGGAGATCATTCACTACCACCAGCATCAGCAGCGCCACAGAGGACAGTGACGGCGCTCTTGTCTCCATCAGAAAAGAGAGGCGACGGCGCCAAAAGAGCAAAATCACCAAGCCACTGTCAGATCTGGGCGTGTACACGCGCGGCTACAAATGGCATAGCTTCGTCTCCCCGGAGAGCCAAACGTATAATCATATTTATTCCTTCGCCGAGCGGTCTTTCGAAAGCGTATGCCGCGAACCCAACAACAAAGCCCTTTTCGAGAAGCACAACGTACAATACTTGACGCGTGTCTATCCCTCTGGGTTTCGTCTCCGTTCATCCAATTTTGACCCTCTGAAGTTCTGGCGACGCGGCGTCCAAATGGCTGCGCTCAACTGGCAAACTTACGACGTCGGTATGCAGATGAATCAAGCTATGTTTGCTGCAGGTAGCGATCGGACTGGTTACGTCCTCAAACCAGAGTCTCTCCGTGTTCTCTCGTCAGACCAAGATTCACGCATCACCGAACGGAATATAGTTCGTTTTTCTGTCGATGTCATTTCCGCCCAACAGCTTCCCCGACCCCAAAACATGTCTTTGGACGGGAATATCAACCCTTATGTTGAGATTGAGATGTTTAGTGCAGATGATCGTGGCCAGAGCTTAGTTTTTGGCGAAGGTGGTATGAACGCCTCCGCCCGCAACGGCATGTCTGGCCTCGGCTTCCCACACCGTCGCCGCACCAAGGTCGAACAGAGAAACGGATATAGCCCTATCTTCAACGAAAGCTTCCGTTTGTCGCTGGAGACCAAGTACCCGGACTTAGTGTTTGTCCGGTGGACAGTCTGGAGCTCGATGGATGGCCGAAGCATGGGAAGCAACGGCAGCCTTCAGCTCGCTACGTTCACTGCTAAACTGACGAGCCTCTCTCAAGGATATCGGTACCTACCATTGTATGATGTCAGCGGCGATCAGTACATATTCTCAACTCTGTTCTGCAAGATCTCAAAAGATGAGCCCGTCTCAGTCCGCCGACTGAATGCCGATGACCTCCGAGCCGAACGCCTGGGCATTCTTCGTCAAATCGGCCAGACGGTCTTCAAGCGCACCTCGTCAACTGAAAGAGAGAGGCAGGACCAGTCAGACAGGGGAACTGAAACTCCAATCAGTCTGGAAGGTAAAGAGGTCTCTCCAACTTTGACGCCAACTATATCTACCACCTCAACCGCATCATGATTCAACCTCTTCTATCGCAATTTCTCTATTCTCTTAAATGTGACGATCCCCCACATGTCCATCTACTGTTTCTTTCTTTAAATGTCTTACCCATTTCCTTTTTTCCCTCCTATCTGGTGTTTTATTTGCTTGGCGTTTGGGGAAACAATGCCATCGGAGCTTTCAAGGCAAAGCCTGACTGTATGAGTCAAGATCGACTTTCTCTTGGAGGCCCAGCATTTCTGCTTTGACGGGTACATTTAGGCCTCGCGCACTGGAAACGCGGGCCAAGGGCGCATTCTGATGTCATCTTCATTACCTTTTATCTCTTTGTTGAGCGATACCCATCTTCCACACTTACCTGTATTATTTTGCGCTGCATGGATGTGAGAGCTCTGTGGATCGATTTTTTTTTTGTTACTTAGCATTGGCATACGAGCCGGACTCACAATTGTACAAGGTCAAGCCATGTCCTTCTGGGACATGGTTCGCATTAAGGGGGGTTGCTCACATGGAAGCATTTTGCATTGTCGGATATAAACTGTGGGTGATATGCCATGTTCAGGTGTTTGTCTGATTATTGAAGAAGCTATGATCTCCTGGGGAAAAAGATTTCTCACCTTCGTCCTACTATAACTATTGACTAGTTAGTATTTACCCGTGCCCTGGACGGCACGCTACTCAAATCTAATTGATGGAAGCACCTAATGCTTTGTGGCTAGCATTATCTCTCAATTTTCTAATGCTGTGTCTTGAATCCCAGTGGTATACAGAGCTCGGGAAACTTGCCCGCTCGGCCCACCTGCCACATGATCCGCGGAAGCCAACTTGACTACTTTCCACTCCGCAGTAAGAAAGCTCCATTACTTTCTCCAAGAGCAGCACGAACAGCACACCCCAACACACCGCAATGGATCCATTTTCAACAGAAGGAGGTACGCAGGCAACCCTCAAAGCCGCCCAAGTGTTCGACTCCCGTTCCATCCGCATCCTACTAACGTCCCCTTTACTCCAAGAACTCATCAACATCCACAACGCCTTCCACCAAGGTCAATACCAAGCCGTCCTAGACTACAACACATCATCCTTCTCTGCCGAGAACGCTCTTCCCGCCCGCATCCTCCAGCTCCGCGCTCAGCTCGCTCTCGGACACACAGATGACGTTCTAGCCGACATTGAAGGCGAGACCGAGGAAATACCTGACTTGGCCGCCGTCAAGGCCTTCGCGCAGTATTTTGCCGGCAATGCAGATGCCGCTGCTCAGTTAGCTCAGGACCTCGCGGGCAGCTACCCGGACAATGCTACCGTGCAGGTGTTAGGAGGTACCGTGCTCCAGGGTGCGGGGAAGAGTGAGGAGGCGCTGGCATTGTTGGGGAAGCATCAGGGGAGCTTGGAAGCGTGAGTTCCCAGTGTTAGTGTAAAATAATGTATAAAGGAATGCGAGCTGACTTTGCGTCTCTGACAGAGTTGCGTTGATTGTCCAGATCCATCTCCAACAGAACCGGTCCGATCTAGCGCTGAAGGAAGTGCAGGCTGCGAAGCGGTGGGCGCAGGATTCCCTGCTGGTTAATCTTGCAGAGGCATGGGTTGGATTGAGAGTTGTACGTCGCCGCTTGTACCTTCTAGCATATTGGTACTAATTTCCTTAACTTATAGGGCGGCGAGAAATACCAATCTGCATTCTACGTTTTCGAAGAACTCGCCTCGGCGGATAGCACTTCGGCACCGCTTTCAATCGTTGGACAGGCTGTTGCGGAGATTCATCTTGGTCGATTACCGGAGGCTGAGGCGGCGATTTCTGCTGCACTTGAAAGATACCCTAATGAGGCGGGTCTGATTGCGAACTCGATTGTGCTGAATGTGCTGGCCGGGAAACCGACGGGTGATCTAGAGAAGTATACTTTGCCTTGTTGCCACGAAAGAAGGGATTTGCTAACGGCTGTTTTGCAGGCGCCTTCAAGAAACCGAGCCATCGCATGCTTTGCTGGCTGATATCCAAGAAAAGAGTGACTTCTTCGATACTGCTGCTGCTAAATACACCGCAAAGGTTTCATCATAGATACTCTCTTTAATTCTGTCTTTATTTTATTATGAATTGATATGACGGCGAGCTACCTCTACAACGCTCCTCACTATATATATATATATACTGTCATATGAGGCGCATGCTCAAAGACGCGCACTCAGCCAGTTCCTCAACCCACGAGCCTGTTGGCTTTCCAGTCCTGTCCCACTATAAACAGGGGATACATGCGTATCCTCATATCCAACCACATAGGTAGTTTGCGGAACGACGGTCTGCGAACAGCATTATTAGCCTAACCCCGGGGAAAGCTCACGTCACAAGGACATACCTTGAACCTGTTTGCGAACAACTCGATAGCTGACAACAGGATCTCACCACCGCCAGCCAGTATGAGCACCCTCTTCGCTTTTACCCCAGCCCACCACTCAGTCGGTGCCTTGGCCGGCTCACTCCACGCGTCCCCCTCCTTCCTGTCCCCCAGATATTCGTTTGACCAAATCTTAAGCCCCTGCGGCGGCACAATATCCTTATATTGGTTTTGGGCCATCGAGCCTCCACTGCAGTCGAACGACACCCACGGCGCGAAGCCAAAGGCACCTGCTAGCTCGACACCGTCTTCTAGTGACACCGGGTCAATCTCCGGATGCGGATGCGTGAGGTGCAGGAGGACAGAGAGAGCTAGGTTCCCACCTGCCGAATCGCCGCCGATAAGAACATTGGATGGATCCCGTCCACCCTGGTCCTCGGTGAGGATGTACCGGAGGGCTTCGACGGACTGGCGCAGCTGCGTAGGGTACGCGGCTGGTGGGGAGAGGGTGTAAGCTAAGAAGAAAATGGCGACGTCGTGCCCGTTCTTGTTGAGCTCTTCAAGGAGACTATCTAGGAAGGCAAAGTGACCCGGCACGGCGGGAAGGACAAAGCCGCCGCCTTGCACTCTTGTCAGTTTTCTGTTTGAGTCATTTTTTGCAGTGGGGTATAGATACCGTGGTAGTAAACGACAACATTTTTGGCACTCTTGTTACCAATCCAGAGACCCTGACCGCCATGCTTGAGTGCTACAATCTCCGGGGTGAGGTTCTTTTGCTTCGCATATGTTTCATACGCCTGGACGGTAGTTGCGTTCTGGGATCTAGAGCGGATATCAGCTTAGTAGTTGTATAGTGGAAGGGGCTCTATAAACGCACTGGAGCTGTCGAACTGACAACCGCGTAACACCCTTGCGGACTATGGCATGGGCAAGATGCATGTTAAATGTCTTTGCTCCGCTATTACCGCGGAAGACGCCCGTGATGACATTATACAGCGCGGTACCGAGCAAGGAAAAGTTGCCCGCAAAGAGATCGGCTTTCTCCCGGAAGGAAAGAGGCGAGCCTGAAAGAGAAGACGCCATAGGGAGAGTTTGATGTAGAGGTTGGTCTAAAATTCAGGGAACTTATGTCGGTGGGTCCTGGCAAAGTGAATGCAGGAGGGTTTTGAACCTGGCTGAGATGGAAAGACGTCGAATCTCACATGCTAAGAGATCTTCCCCCAAGACCCCCGCACTTTCAAGTGCTTCATTGCGCCAGGGCTGGATATGGTTGAGGGGTTGATGCAGCTATCGCCGGTTCAGCGCCTCGAATACCTCGGCTGCGGGGTTGGCGTCGTCGGTGGAACCCGCGGGGAAACTATAAGACCCTTTATTTAGATGCAGTATAACTACTAGATTGTGCTTATGGACTGTATTGTAGCTGCTCTTACTGTCCACCGGCCGCATCCTCCTTGCCAGTTAGGTCACAGAAAGCTTTGAATGTGGTGAAGACATTCTCTTCATCCGCTCCAGTCCCGGTGTTTTCGATGATGCATTCTGCATTTGCGCCTATAAAGAACACATACCCCTCTTTGACTTCCTCCGTCCTGTGGCCAACTGAAATCTTACCGGTACCCCCGGTGCAGATTAGAATGCTCGGGCCTGTCAGGGGGTCAAAGGTCGCCTTTGCCCCCGTGCGGCGGAGGTCTGTCTTCACCACACTAAATTCCTCAATCGGAGGATCATACAAACGAGACTCTGAAGCACTCGAGTACGCTGAAGCGTTCAGCACCACGTACGGATAGTCCGTGGGCTCCAGCTTTTGTTCATCGATCGGCGCATACGAGTAGGTCAGCATTTCAGTGAGTGTGTCCACATCCTTGAACTTGGGCGTAAAGCCCGCACGCACAACATTGTCGGACGAAGCCATGCACTCAATGATGTTTCCAGAAATGTAGGCGTGTATATCGTCGGCTTTGAGAAACATGGCCTCTCCAGGCTCAAGACGAACGAAATTGAGGAAAAAGAAAACGAACAGACCAATATCGTTGGGAAACTGCTCGTTGAGTCGGACAATGATAGAAGCCAACTCGGCAGCGTTTGTAGGGTTCGTGTCAGGAGTATTGACCAACGAAGCGAAGGTTTCCGGAGAGCTCTGGGCCGCTGCAATCATTTCCTTTGCGGCCACTTCGATGCTCTCGGGGGGGGAGTTCATCAAGGAAGTGAACAATTTCCGTAAAGCGGCTTTATTCTTCTTTGTCTGTTCCGGGTCCTCGGTGTCCTCACAACCCCGGACTGTGCTCTCGAAGTCGGTTGCCGTCTGTGAACCGACAAGGCCACGAAGAGGCGCAACGGCCTTGAGGAAGTGGGCAATTTCTGCCAGGGGCCGGAATCCGCACAGGCCTTCAAAGGAGGTGATTGCGATGGTCATCTCGGGCTTGTGGTTGTCATCTGGATCGGAATTAGTGAAAAATTAGGACTCTATGTCTCGGCGAGTTACCTGGGTAATTCTTAGAATCGCGGGCGTGTAGACTCTCCGCGAGCTTCTTATTGGGATGGGCCTGAATGCTGAGAGCTTTGCGGATCGACAACACCTTGAAGAGAAACGGAAGCTTGCCGCCATATCGTTCGCTAACCTCCGGAGACATCAAAGCTTGGTTGTCTTGAACCATGTCGAGCAGGGTACGCTGCGTTTCGAGGTCTTTCGACGGTAGAGAGGGATGGGTCCCCATCCATAGCTAGTTTGGATCAGCTTCTCGTCCACCGCATTGTAACCCCCCAGAGCACCCACTTCTGCGTAAGGTTTGTCAGATTCGATAGAGAAATCGGAAGGCGCCGTGGTCGCTGCATATTTGGCAGCTGCCGACTCCGAGCCGAGCTTGCCTGTGAGAGCTTAGACATGCACATTGACATACGGCGACTTGAACGGAGGGGCCCTACCCCAGTCGTAACTATTTACACCTGAAACAATCAGCACTGCGCTCAGGAAGAATGCAAGAAGCTTCTACATACCACATTGAAGGCGTAGAAGCGGTACCTGCATATTAACGGAGATAACAAGCCGTTGCAAACACCGAGAGATGTGCTGTGGAAAGAAAGAGCTCAATAGCGGGGAGGTCAGCGGGCAAGTGAAGTGAGCGAGCGAGCGAGCGAATTTCCAGTGGTGATCGTATCGCGGTTTCTCAAAAGACCTTTGCGGTTCTTCTGTGTTTCTCCTATAAAGAGTTCTGCCAGCTTGCTTTCCAGCCCTTTATTTTTCTACCCTCGATTTGAGGCGACCGCATCCGTCATAATTGACCCCGTGACCGACCTCTCCGGCTTTGATGGAGCCCTCCAATCACAGGACGTGGGCTGTCAAGCGCGTCCCGGAGTCAGCCCCGAGCGATGCCAAGAAGAGCGGCCGCCGCCCAATCGCCCAGTCGCAGCCTGCATCGCTTTGTCCGGGTTCCAATCAGTCGCAAACCGGAGATTCTCTACATTCCGAACAACCTCAAGCCGATCCAACAGGCCGTCCACACTCGCTTAGGCACGGAGCAGCTCGCGGTACGCGGAGCGCCATCCGCCAGGAAATTGTGTCCAAGTTTGACTGGGACGCCCTCGAGATTGAGAAGCATCGGTCTCCAGAGGGGGCCTCGACGGCCGCCGGAAACAGCAATCCAGGCTCCTGGCCGAAGGTGGTCGTTCAAGTGCCCAAGCCCCCCCCCAAAAAGATGTCTCGCAATCGCCCTAGAGGGCCCCCTATGCCTAGGGACAATGGCCTTGCCGCAAATGAGGAGACTGACATGTGGAACAAGATCCTCCAAGATTTGCGCAAGGCAAAGGAAAAGAATGACAAGCAGAAAGCATTATCCGAGCAGATAGCGGCATTAAATGAGAAGATTGGCAAAGAGGGCGGGAGTAAGTGTATCCCATCTTTGGAGCTAGAAGTTACTAACGGTTTCGTACAGAACCCACTCTCAATGAGCACAATCAACTAGATAGCCTCTACCGTCAGATGCTCAAGCTATGTGAAGAAGAGAGAGCCATCCTCCAGGATGAACCCAGCGATGTCATCAAGAACCTGGGTCTACTCACTGCGCTCAGGCAGGCATCGGAGGCAGAAGCCCCCATGAGCCGTGCCGCTTCTCTGTCTAAGTCCCGGAAGAAGCGAAACGACATGGACGGATCTGCTACCGATTCTCCAGGGCCGTCAGGTGGTGGCCTATCGGACAAAGGCGGCCGTCCCAAGGGCGGGGGCACCCAGCGCAGCACCAGCGTGTCCAGCACTCAGATCCGAGACAATGTGCTGGTCAAGATAGAGGAAGGGACTGAAAGCGCGAAAGTTACACCTGCCGAGCGGAACGGGCAGCTCGCTGTGGGCGCCGAAGTCGTTTTCAAGCACAACAAGAACAAGCAAGGCGTGGAAGGCGAGGGCATTCAGTGTATCATCAAGGGGATTACAGGTGAGGGAACCAAGAAAAGGTGGGTCGAGCCTTCAAGCCCTTCGTTTCCACGCAAGATTGACCGATGCATATCTCGTGAAGATACGACGTCCAGGACCCGGAACCCAACGAGAACGGCGAAGAGGGGGCTGTCTACAAGACCACGGCGGGGTCTTTGATTCCAATCCCCCCTGAAGGGTCTACGCTGCCTTCCTTTTCAGTTGGAAAACAAGTCCTTGCCCGATACCCTGATACGACCACCTTCTATCGCGCAGAGGTCATGGGCTCGAAGAAAGATCATTACCGTCTCAAGTTTGAAGGCGAGGAGGACGATAAGGAGATGGAGGTACACCGACGCTTTGTCCTAGACATTGGTGGCAAGTGACATTGTATCTTTTTGGCGTTTCACTCTATTATGCAATTGGTTGGTTCGGTCAGGGCGGCGTTCAGTTCATTCAATCTTTCTTATCAGCTTATCTACTTTTTACTCCGCAATGGAATGTGCTAGATCCAGGTCGTGTGTATCCATGAGGGCTTAGGTGACCAGGGATTTACCTAAGCCGTTGTCATCCATCCGTCGCTGACTCAGCGCTCCCCGCCCGATCCCGCCGCGCATCCCGAGCATCCCGCGGCTCCAAATCCACCATCGATCCGATCACAGCTTCCTTTGGTGGTAACAAGTCCATGAGAATTAATTGTTGCTACAGTTTATCTCGACATACTACGTCTTGCGCACTGGGCTTGGGTCTGGCATGTGCATTCACCTAGCTCTGGCTAAAGCGATTTAGACCCCTCAATCCGCGATGGCGAATCTACCGTCTCACGCCTCGCCCACGTTCGGCGCACAATCGGTCTCATCTCCAACACCTGACAACGACATATTACTTACTTCAGAACCACAGACGCTGTCTTCAAGTGGCCGACCACATGGAAATACGCTGGGAAACCCTTTGGCCGAAGTCGGTGTCATCGGCGGCACGCCCGGTGATATGACACCTGGTGTACCTGCTTCTCTCCTCTCTCCTTCCTTCACACCACCCGCGACGCCAGGCGGCACATCAAACACAGAGCGGCTACTTCAGCAGTCTGTCTCGCATACAAAGCCCCCGAAACTCCTCCCTCAACTGCCGAACGTGGAATGCATCGTCCGCGCCCGCATTCCGACGACGAACGGGGCCGAGATGTTCCTTCACCTGTACCATAACGACCTAGACAACAAAGAACATCTTGCAATTGTATTTGGCAATACCATTCGGAGTCGAAGTCTGGACAAAGTGCGGCCCGGAGAGACGGAGATGGATCGGATGATTCGAGGAGCTTATGTTGGCAAACTGCATCCTGGCCGCGTAAGTAGCTGGCATGATGCGAATTGCGGAAATGAATCGAGCGATGGAGTAGCCGATGGTGATTTGGAACGATTGAATGAAGCCCCGCTAGTGCGCATTCATTCCGAATGCTATACGGGGGAGACGGCCTGGTCCGCTCGCTGTGACTGTGGCGAGCAACTTGACGAGGCGGCACGATTGATGTCGCTGCCCATGGAGACGCTGAACGAGATAGCATCCCAGCAGTCTCTATCTGTACCGTCCAATGTATCAGGTGGTGTTATCATTTACCTTCGCCAAGAAGGTCGGGGAATTGGGCTAGGGGAGAAACTGAAAGCGTACAATCTACAAGACCTGGGCTCTGACACAGTCGAAGCCAACCTTCTACTCCGACATCCTGCCGACGCTCGAAGCTATGGGCTGGCCACAGCGATGCTAGTGGATTTGGGCCTGGGTGACGATGCAAACCCGCACGGCATCCGCCTACTCACCAACAACCCTGATAAGGTTAGGGCAATCGAGGGGCCCAGCCGTGAGGTTATAGTGAAGGATCGTGTGCCAATGGTGCCATTGGCATGGCAGACCGGGGGCAAGATGGGCATAAAGAGCTCTGAAGTTGAGGGCTATCTGCGAACAAAGGCAAGTTCCACTATCCAGCAATCGGTTGCTTTGACTGACTGTTATGCGTACTTCAGATATCCAAGATGGGACATATGATTCAATGATCAAATTTCTAGATCGCCTATCCTCTCTCTTCAGTCATGAGTAGGGTAAAGATATGATGGAGATGATTACACTTGTACATGAAACAGCGATACTGTCTATTCGTTCAACTTTGGGTTGTTTTGGCGATCGTGATTTTTTTTTTCTCTGTGAGAACAAGAGGGCGGGGTCAACTCGACCTTATGCATTTGCATACCAAAATACAGCTTCCTATGCCTGGGTTTCTCAAGGTCTTCCGATGTACTTTTGTTAGATGTGGATACCCGTACACATAGTAATACTAGAATACCCAGTTCAGCGAAGAAACAGGACAATATAATAATAATGGTTCTCTTTCATCAGGACCTGCGAAGCAGAAGAATCAGGCCTTGGACCCGATCGAAGCCAAACCACGCCGGCTGGCTGCATATTGCGTTGATTAAGCTGAGCCGCCCAAGCCGAGAACGGCCAGCTCGCCCACCCCTCCACCTCCAGCTTCGCCGACTCGTATCTTCAATTCGTCATCCTTTTTCTTCTAAAAGCAAACCATCAAGCAGCGGCCAGCCCATGCTTCCTAGCCTTCTGACTCGAGTCTTTCCTAGTCCTGCTCGTTAGCGTCTCTCGCTCCACCATCCATCTCAAACCGAGTACCCCCCAATGCCGCTAAACTTCTTCCGCTGATCAAGGAGATCTTGCCCGTGGGCCGTCCGCCTTTTCCTCACCCTCGTGCGGCGATATTGAATGGCAATTACGATCCGATATCTTGCCGCGAGTAGGCAATGGCCACCCGCCTACCTCCCCTCTCTGATGTGGCGCCGTCGTCGGCTCTCGAAATCTCGTCTTCTTCACTACCTGCCATTGTACGGCCTTCGATCGCCGCCAATGCGACAGCCCCGAGTGACTCAGGACCCGTGAAGCTGGAAGACTCTCCCACTCCGGTCGATGTGCTGTGTCCCGATCCTAATGTCAACAACTCCAACAATACCCCTAGTCCTGCGTCAAATGCCGCCGCGGGCCGAAAACGCAAGCTGAACAGTACTTCCGCACGCGGCGTCGCCAACCTCACGCCCGACCAGCTGGCTAAGAAACGGGCCAACGATCGCCAAGCTCAACGGGCAATCAGGGAAAGAACGAAAACACACATTGATACTCTGGAGCAACGGGTTCGCGAGCTCTCTTCGCAAAAGCCTTTTCTGGATCTCCAGGCTGCCATAAGGCAAAATGAAGCTATCCTCGCGGAGAATAAGGAGCTCCGGCAAGGGTTAAGAGCAATTGTGGATACCATTCAGCCACTGCTCGGGAAGCAGGATTCTTTCAGTGAGTTCAAGCTAAACGGAAGACTTTCCAATTGCTAACCTCGAAAACACTAGTTCCTCCCGTAACAGCTCCTACCCCAGCTAGGCCGACAGCTCCTCTTATACCCTCAGCGTCCCCTTGTTTGGAGAATCATGCTTTGCCGGCAAATCCTCACAGGTCCGCAACGGTCGAACGCTCTTATACCGAGTCCATCGCAAGCGTGGAGACACCGTCGTCAACCCATTCGGCGCCGACACTAGGTTCCCGGCGCGACAGTACAACCGGTAATAATCCGTCCTTGCGACTTGCGTTTGATTACCAACGTCACAACTTGCTTCACGGCTTGGACTTTGGGGGTGATGAAAGAATGGGCTTTAGCTTTTTACTCGACCCTTCACAGCAGGTGCCGAAGATGGAAGGAGGGCTGCGTCGTTCATCAGAGGCTGCGACCAGATCGCAGTCGAGCTACAGCAGTGCTCTTCCGCCGGTGGGTACCATGGCGGACCAACCACTACCAGCCTACATGACTCCGATCAGGAATATCGCACCCACGTGTACTCTTGATGCAATATTGCTCGACTTTCTTCATAACCGACAACGCGAGGCCGCCAAAGGAGTGCCGAAACAGAAGCTCGTTGGGCCGGCATACCCAAGCGTCTCCTCCTTACTTAACCCGGACAAGAGCGTCTACTCCCACCCCCTCTCCAAAGTTTTCACAGACATACTGCGCACATTCCCGGATATTTCATCGCTTCCTGAACAACTTGGTGTACTTTATTCCATGTTTCTCCTCATGCGGTGGCAAATATACCCTACAGCCGAGAATTACCACCGGCTGCCGGACTGGCTAACACCTCGTCCATCACAGCTACTGACACCCCATCCCGCGTGGATCGATTATCTTCCCTGGCCGCGGATGCGAGACCGGCTTGTCATGTCGTACCATGAGTACCCGTTTGATAACTGGTTCATCCCCTTCACCAACACGCTCTCCATCAATTGGCCTTATGAGCCTACGGACTGTCTGCTTTCCACTGGGGATAGTGAGGAGCTAATTATCAACCCCGTATTTGAGAGGCATTTTGCGGATATCAACAATTGGACACTGGGGCCAGCATTCGCGGAGGAATTTCCGCTGCTGGTTGAAACTACCAGGATCAAGCCCGCATCATAAGCAACATAGTTTTAGTTTCGGAGTTTGATCAAGACGACAGCTGGCTTGGATGGACTTGATATATACTGTGCAAAACTGAAGGAACGGGTTGCGGCGTTGGATCATTGTTTACTTACAGGCTTCATACATGGTACTGGATACTACATGAAAAAATAATGTAAATCTTGTTCTCAGTGGATACTATAGCAAGTAGAGACTCTCGCGTCATCCTTTCCGACTCTTTTCATTCCAAAATTCCATTCCCGCGTTTTGCCGCAAGACACCATACATGGAACTACTGTCGAGACATTCGCCAGCGTACTCTCGAGCAGCTTCCATGTTCTCAGTGGCAATTTTCAGGCCAGGAAGATGAAGATTGTTGTCTTTTGCAACGTCTAATGCATGCTTTGCGTCTTTGATGGCTAGCGAGACACCAAATCCAGGACGGGAATTGAGAGGTGGTGCGTATGCGCCAGATGTCAAACTGCGTAAATTGTCAGTGCTGCTAAAACTACACTGCTAGTAAACGTACCGCTTCGAGTACCCCCCAGCAACCGGCCCAAAAGCTTCCCCGATGAGTTCCTCCATAGCACTTGTTCCTAGACCCGTACGTTCAGCAAAGATCTGAGCTTCGCCAACAGCTTCCATTAGGCTGACGGTTATAATATTCCTATTACAGGCGGTTAGCGGACGACTTAGCACTATTTGATTCATTCGTACCCCGCAATCTTCAGCATAGAAGACTTGGTCGCGTCCTCTCCACAGTCAATTATCTTGCGGCCTATTACATTCTGGATCAGGGGCTTGACGGCATCGGAGGCACGTCTCGGCCCTGCAATGGCGAAAACGAGCTTGCCATCTACGGCAATTGGGTTTCCACCAAACACAGGAGCCGCTATGAAGTCGGCCTGCTTCTCTTTCAGCTTTGCGACTGTGAGGCCCACCGTCTGCGGGTGGACGGTCGAGCAGTCGACGAAGATCTTGTCTTTGAGGGATTGAGCTGGGTCGTCTGTGACGCTGGAGACTAGGCTTTGCAGGACAGCGTCGTTGGAGACCTTGTCTCTGTTAGTACAGTGTACGAGAGGTAGGATAGGGTAGATACCATGGTGAAGATGATACCGCACTGTGTGACGAGCTTGGAGAAGTTCGTCTCTGGCGTGGCACCTAATGCTTTGAGGGGATCGCCACGGGACATAGTCCGGTTAGAATAGAGGAGGCTGTTCAGGCTGCTTTTGGTTGCCAGGTGCTTTTGAAGGTTGATAGCCATTGCGAGGCCCATTGAGCCGAGGCCATACTGTTATCTGGGTTATTACATAGTTCTTGGAGCTTGTTTGATGTCTTACCCAGCCAATTCGGGTCATGGTAGTCAAGTTGATTTGCTCCAATTGCTCATGTATCAATGGAGCTGAGAGGTTGGAGATGTACCTTGGTTAAGTAGTCTCCGAGGGCTTGTATGGTATCGATAAGACCGCCCCGATCTCGGTCAAGAACAAGATAACTTCCGAGACCGTAGCCACATTTTCTACTTGACATAAGCTGTTTAATAACCCCAAGCATTTTGAGCGATTGAACATGTTACATGTACGGGGTATAGGGACTAGATTGGGGCTGCCTGTAGTTGGTGCCTCAGGCATACAGGCCGCAAACGTCGTCAGTCAGCAACAAGCGGAGCGACTGCGGCACCGCCGACTTGCTCGCTCCCCCTCATAAACAACAGCCCTCCTCACGACTAGACCTCATTTTGATGATCTCTTTTGTCTCTTGCTCGGGGATTGATCAGCTACTTCTGTAACTTACAGCTCCCTACATCCATCATGGCGGACATGCCCATTGGTGAGCTCCGACCCCTGTTCCTGCTGCTATGTATGCCTGTCCTGGGTAGCGTCACTAACTTCTCGCAGTGCTCGATGGAGGAACGGGTTTCCTCAAGGTCGGATATGCTGCGCAGGTACACTTCTAATACCCCACATTATGTCAATCTGATTTAGAGCTCTATAATGACTACTATCCTCTACAGAACTTCCCCGAGCACCAGTTCCCTTCGATAGTGGGGCGGCCCATCTTGCGAACGGAGGAACAGGCTGGCGACATTGTCGTCAAGGATATCATGTGTGGAGATGAAGCTGCTGCCGCCCGATCGATGCTCCAGATCAGCTACCCTGTATGTCTATCAGTGCCTCGGCGGCGCACGCTCGCGAGTACCCCAGCGGCTGACACCATTTGCCCGCAAATAGATGGAGAATGGTATCGTCAAGAAGTGGGACGACATGCAACATCTATGGAATTACACATTCTACGACAAGATGAAGATTGATCCTACCGGTCGCAAGATTCTTCTCACCGAGCCCCCCATGAACCCGCTGAAGAACCGCGAACAGATGGCAGAGGTCATGCTGGAACAATATAACTTTGGGGGAGTATACGTCGCCATCCAGGCGGTTCTTGCACTATATGCTCAAGGTCAGTGCGGAGAACTCCAGGGCCATCCTCGCTTGCTCACCTCGTCTTGTAGGTCTTAGCAGCGGAGTTGTCGTGGATTCGGGTGATGGTGTCACCCACATTATCCCCGTCTACGAATCTACCGTTTTGAATCATCACATCCGCCGACTCGACGTCGCTGGCCGCGATGTTACTCGGAACCTCATCGCCCTCCTTCTCCGCCGTGGATATGCGCTGAACCGTACAGCCGACTTCGAGACCGTGCGCCAGATCAAGGAGAAGCTCGCCTACGTGTCCTGCGACCTCGAACTCGACAGAAAGCTCTCAGAGGAGACCACCGTACTCGTCGAATCCTACACCCTTCCTGATGGCCGTGTAATCCGTGTCGGCAGCGAGAGATTCGAAGCCCCCGAGTGTCTGTTTCAGCCGCACCTTGTGGATGTCGACCAGCCCGGTGTGGCCGAGTTGCTGTTCAACACTATCCAAGGCACCGATGTCGATGTCCGCTCTAGTTTATACAAGGCTATCGTGCTCAGTGGAGGAAGCAGCATGTACCCCGGTCTGCCCACGCGACTGGAGAAGGAATTGAAGCAGTTGTGGTTGACACGGGTGCTCAAGGGTGATCCGGAAAGGTTGAGCGTAGGTCATATATTGCGCTGACCAACCTTAAGCCACGTTCGTGCTGACTCGTCTCAAAAACAGAAATTCAAGGTCCGCATCGAGGACCCCCCTCGACGAAGACACATGGTCTTCCTAGGAGGAGCCGTCCTTGCCAACTTGGTAAGCCACTTTCTTCTTGGTACATGGTGTCTACTTACCAACCCACGAAACAGATCGCAGACAAGGAAGACATGTGGGTCACCAAGCAGGAGTGGGAGGAGCAAGGAGCCCGGGCTCTCGCCAAACTCGGACCCAGGTAGAAAAAGTGACCAAGACAGTTTTATTTCGAATACCGCAAGCGCTCCTCTTATCGTCACATCTCGCGCAGTCTGTTCTTGTATCTCGACTTTCCCAACCCCTACCTCCTTCAATGCATATTGCGTCTTCCCGATTAATATAGCTGCTAAGAAACTTGAGGAAAGGGATTTGACCCACTGTAAGTACTATTGTCTTGTATGATGGCTATTCAATCTGTACCGAGGAAGAGAACGTATGGTACATATCAGCAAGGTATATCATATGTATGGCCCTAACCTGGTCTAAGTCCCAACCCAACCAAGCACAATACCCAAACGCCTTATGCCTATAGTCGATATATATCCAACCAGACGTATGTATAAACTGCGCCGGAATAACAATAATGAAGTATATATATAGGTTAGTCTATTCGTCGCTTTCCGACTCGATGTCGTCTTGTTGAATTTTCTTCTTGCGTTCTTCGTTCATCTCGCGATAGGTACTCCAGCTTAAGAGGAAGAATGCGATCATGATCAGAGCACCGCCAATAATGGACGCCGTGGAGAGGCGCTGGCCGGTTCGAAACCAGTCGACAATTGCGACGAGAAAAATGGTGAGCAGAGACGCCACAGATGAAAGAACAGGCGAGGTCAGAGAGATAAGAACTAGGAAGGACCCGGAGAATGCTATTGTACGGTGGTCAGTCGGATAGATACAGATCTTAGGCGGGGTGGGGGGACTCACTGGCATTGGCAGCAACGGATATCATGAGCATCCATGCGGCCTCCCCGGTTGGCAGTCGAAAGGTCTCGATACCAAGAAAGTGAAAGACAGGCAGTGGGACCCAAAGGACAAGAAGGGTAAAGGACCCGATGAGGCTGCCAAATGTATTGGCGAAGATCATGCTTCGACCCGCGCTGGTTCCCTCCGGAGGGCAGGCAAATCTCTTGTACAACACTTCGTATAGGCCATATAGAACGCTGCCGATACCGATAATGAGGTTCCCCAAAAGTCTAGACCCCCCTTCATGTTTGCCTCCTCCCTTACCATCATCTCTATCTCCGTATGCCACAATCAGAACCCCCACAATGGCCACACCCACGGAGAACACCTTGTCTAATCGTAGTTTTTCTTTCAATAGCGGAATCGAAAATGCATATGCGAAGAAGGCAGAGCAATTGTAGATCGCGGTCAAGTCACTGGGTGTAGTCTGATTGACAGCAACATACCAGGACCCGCCCGCTACCGTAAGTGCACTAGTCACGAATGCCGTTGTCTTGAGAAGGTAAGGAATCGGTGACCGGCTTGTACCTGAGTTTAGATGTAGATCCTGGGATTCCACCATTTGACCTGTCGTTCGCAGCATATAAACATGGCGCCGCCAGAACGCCTCCCAAGAGAGCTTCCGCTTCTGTATCCGGAGTATCAGGAGTTGTATCGGCCAAAGGAGGAACCAAGAACCGTGCGTGAGGTAGCTGATCAAAAGCGAACATGTCAGTACATGCAGAAAAGGATGTTACTTCATGAAAGAACGTACAGCATGCAGTATGGTTTGTCCCACCCCAGCTCATGCTGGATGTATACAGCCGTCTCGGTCTGGACCACAAAACTCGCCAAGCTCAACAGCAAGAACCCCGAAGCAATGAAGTACTTCTGGCGAGTCTGATGTTTCGCAAGAGCGTCAGGACTTTTACTCCGCATCGTAGATCGTCTCGAGTGGTGAAGCATAGGCCTGCCTTCTGCGTCACCATACCCCAGTCCGCCAGTTGACATCCGCTCTTGCTGCTCATCGTCGATCAGTGGTTGATGGGACCGGCCATCAAAAGGTCCATGCATGCTTGTGCGAGTCATCGACATCTCGATGTCATTAAAGTGGCGCGAGTCGGGAGCCGAAGCAGAGCCTCTCCGCTCGTCACCATCAAATGATCCTGTGCCTAAAGCCACCTTGTATCTGCAAGTATAGATAGTAGAAATGAAGTTGAATGAGCGGAGGTGTGTATGAGCTCTTCCTTCTTCTTCAATAACGTCGCATTGAAGAGTCGAAGAACACTGGGGATAGAATGACCTCAGATCAACGGAGAACCAAAAATGAGGGACAGATTAGATGGATGGGCTTAGGTCCCCATTGAATCAGCAGATATAGTCACACTACAGCAGAGGTTGTGCACTAACGGTCGCGCAAGTGGACAACGCAGCAGCAAGAGGTTCTGGGGAACGGGCTAAATATGGAGATGGAGACACTTGCAGGTGCCATAGTGCCACTCAGCTGCCATGGCCACGGTGCCTGTGACGATGACTTACTAAGTCCGGTTTAGTCAGCTGGTTTTGGTTTAGCGGATCGACGGCGCCCCTTTCACGTGATCTGTTCGCCATCTATGACTCTATGTATTAAGGTTGCGACTTCTTAAACAGTGCCTCCTGAGTGTTGTATGTATATTTGAGATCAAGATGCCAGTAATCCGGAGTGGTCGCTTTGGCGGCCAACCACGCCTTGTCCAATGCCTCCACAACCTCTTCGGGAAGAGGCCCCTTCTGGACATCCTTGAGGTTACTTTCTAGTTGAGCAAAGCTGCTCACTCCAACGATAATTCCGTCCCGGCCAGCCGTGATGTTGAGTTTGGAGTGGTGATGGATCCATCGCAAAGCGGTTTCAGGAAGGGTGAGCCCATGTTTCTGTGCTACAGGCTCAATGATAGACAAAGCTTCGAAGGTGGCATCGCGGAAGTACCGTTTCCGGTACAGGCTGCCACTTGCGGCGGCGTCACTATATCTGCCCTCTGCGGGTACGTCCTTCGTCTTGTACTTGCCAGAGAGAATTCCGCCCGCCAGAGGGTTGTAGACGACAATGTCTATACCGTAGCGCTTGCATGCCGGAATCAACTCGGTCTCAATTGAGCGTGCTATTCGGATTTCAGTTATGTCAATGTCAAAATAGAAGAGCACGTCAAACTCACTGATAGCATTGTACATTCCCTGGTAGATTGTCGGCCGTACCCAACCTCGCTCATTGCAGAGTGTGACAATTTCCGCGACCTCAAAAGCAGTGAAATTGCTGAGTCCCAGCTGCACAAACTTGCCCTCTTTATGGAGAACATTGACAGCCCCCAATGTTTCCTCAAATGGGACAGATCTATCCGCCGCATGCAGGTAAAATATATCGACCTGGTCTGTTCCGAGTTCCTTTAGGGAAGTCTCAAGGTGTTCGCGGAGCACCTCGGGCTTGTGGATACCAGGCTGATAAGGGTAGACCTTTGTTGCGAGGGTCAAGCCTCGTTCTTTCCATTGCGCCTCTGCAGTGAAAGCCTCTTGAGCTCCTCCTATGTACAGCCGCGCAGTATCCACTTCGTTGAAGCCTTGTTGCTGAAAGTGGTCTAAGTGCTTGTTAAACTCATCCAGTGACGTGATTCGAGCGCCTTTCGATTCGTCTTTGCCAAAGGTCATCAAACCAAGGATGACCCTCGGGACGGGGTTTTGGGCGATGAGGGGCATGTTATAGCTTGTCAGAATCCATTAATATAGGTACAACAAGATAGGAAGCGAGGGCATTTACATTTGGGGAGACTGCGAAGATAGATTGATCTATCTCGTCAAGTTGATGTGGGCGAGAGCTGCGAATAAATGGGCGACTCTGGAAGCATCTACCCCACATCTCGCGTCATCTTCGTCCGTTAACTCCGGTCTGAGAATTGGTATGGATATAAAACGTGCACGGAGTCAACTTGTATATGCTGGGTCTAGAATGAAGTTTGAAAATTCATGCTGTTTGCATGATGCGGACCCAGTGGCTGGGTCTGGACAACCTGCATAACCCCGCCACCGCAGCCAACACGGGTTTCTGATAACAACATACATCATGGCGGCAGCGAGTGGTGCGCGGTTCTCAATCCTGGTGATCAATCCCAACACCTCAACTCATATGACCAACGCGCTGGTTCCTGTGTTGGACAATCTCGGATATGCAGACGTCCACTTTGACTACTTCACGGCCCCGCAGTCTGAGACTGTTACGCTTCCCGATGGCCGGGTCATTCGCGGCATACCAAGCATAAACTCAGGAGAAGACTCGGTTTTGTCAGCTCTCCACTGCCGGCCATTCGTCGAGCCGTTGGTCGACAAGTATGATGGATTCCTCGTCGCATGCTATTCGGCGCATCCTCTTGTCGGAATGCTCAGGGAAATCATCGACAAAGTGGACGACGCGGCTTTTTTCAAGGTTGGGCCGACGGCGGATATCAAGAAAAAGTACGTGACTGGCATCTTTGAAGGGAGCATTGTGACTTCTCTGTCATTGGTCAGCTCTTTCCAGCTTACCTGGGACGGGGGGTTTGGCAAGTCGCAAGCCAAGGACACCTTTGGTATCGTCACCACCGGGAGCAGCTGGAAGGCCGAGCTCAGCAACGCTGTTTCCGACATGCTTGTCAACTCGGGTGATCATAAAGGCTCCTCCAGTCGGTTTGCCGGTGTGGAGACAACAGGCCTCACGGCTGTCGAGCTACATACCACTCCACCTGAAGAAGTACGTAGGAGGATCATCGAGGCCACTGAGAGGTTGATCAAGGCGACTTCGCGTTTTGTCAGGGTTATCTGTCTGGGATGCGCTGGTATGGCCGGCATGGAGGAAGCGATACGAGAAGGTTGCATCCGAGCATACGGCCGGAAGCAAGGCAGTCGCGTTAAGATAGTCGACGGCGTTGTCTCTGGTGCAGGGATGCTTGTCACCGCATGCAAAGCTGGCTTTTGAGAGGCGGCCAACCTCAAAAGTGGCCTAGATCTTCTTGGGCTGAACCTATAGTTCCATCACAGCAGACATAAATTCTGTTGTTGAAGGCTTATTCTCTGAGCTGGGAAAGGGAGATCTATGGATCTACGACCAATGTCATTAGCACAATAATCATAGTTGATATTCACTGTTCAGAGTACTGCTGCTGAGTGTTGCGGCCTAATCGGTCAGGCCCCACATCTATAAGGTCTCCGGCGTACAGAGAACGCGCTACGCGTAGACTATCACCTCGACTTCCCCGGGGTCAAGCGCAAGAAAAGATGCCCAGGTATGCCTGCCGTATTTCTCAGCTTCTCATCAAGCTCTATTCGTTTCTAACCTCTAACTTTCTATACAGGGAGATTATCACAATTCAAGCCGGCCAATGCGGCAACAATGGTGCGAAACCCGCGACCGGGAACAATCAAACCGAGGCTCTCCCAGCCTATTCGCATCATTAGCTGATGTTATACTGACGGGTTCGCAGTCGGTAGTCAATTCTGGCAACAGCTATGCCTCGAACACGGGATAAGCCAAGATGGGAATCTGGAGGAGTTTGCGACAGAGGGCGGCGATCGCAAGGATGTCTTTTTCTATCAGGTGTGTGGCCAGTAGATGCTTGGAATCAGCTACTGACCGGGTCTAGAGTGACGATACACGATACATTCCCCGAGCCATTTTATTAGACCTCGAACCGAGGGTATGGTATTTATTTGTGGTGGAGCTTTGCGGACAACGAGCTGACGTTATTCTGATCAGGTCCTGAACGGCATTCAATCCGGTCCCTACAAAAACATCTACAATCCGGAAAACTTCTTCATCGGTCAGCAGGGCATTGGCGCCGGAAACAACTGGGGTGCTGGGTATGCGGCCGGCGAGGTTGTACAGGAGGAGGTCTTCGATATGATCGACAGAGAGGCGGATGGGAGTGACTCTCTAGAGGTAACCCTTCGGAAGCAAGTTTGGGGGTGTTGTTGACATCGGTAGGGCTTTATGTTCTTGCACTCGATCGCAGGGGGAACTGGCTCCGGACTTGGAAGCTTTCTTCTGGAGCGCATGAACGACCGATTCCCGAAAAAGTTGATCCAGACTTACTCGGTCTTCCCGGATACCCAGGCTGCAGACGTCGTGGTCAACCCATACAACAGTCTACTTGCCATGCGGCGGTTAACACAGAACGCCGACTCTGTCGTAAGCAATTAGATCTCAGATTATTGCATGCGCTAAAGTTCGGACAACAGGTCGTGTTGGATAACGGCGCGCTATCGAGGATTGTTGCAGACAGACTCCATGTGCAAGAACCTTCTTTCCAGCAAACGAACCGTCTTGTATGTTATCTTCTAGGGGGAAAGCGCCGCTGATGATTATAGGTGTCTACCGTCATGTCCGCTTCTACCACTACTCTACGCTACCCAGGTTACATGCATAACGACCTCGTCGGAATCATCGCCTCTCTGATTCCCACGCCGCGCAGCCATTTTTTGCTTACCTCATACACGCCCTTTACAGGGGATAATATCGACCAAGCCAAGACCGTCCGGAAGACTACTGTCTTGGATGTCATGCGCCGTCTCCTGCAGCCGAAGAACCGAATGGTCTCGATTAATCCCAGCAAGTCCAGCTGCTATATCAGTATCCTCAACATCATTCAGGGTGAAGCGGACCCGACGGATGTGCACAAATCTCTGCTCCGGATCCGTGAGCGACGTCTGGCGTCGTTTATCCCCTGGGGGCCGGCTAGCATCCAGGTCGCTCTCACGAAGAAATCCCCATACATCCAGAACACACATCGTGTCAGCGGCTTGATGCTGGCGAACCACACTTCTGTCGCCACATTGTTCAAACGGATTGTCCAGCAGTACGACCGTCTGCGAAAACGAAACGCATTCTTAGAGCAATATAAGAAGGAAGCGCCATTCCAGGACGGCCTCGACGAGTTCGATGAAGCCCGAGCCGTGGTAATGGACCTCGTTGGGGAATACGAGGCGGCAGAGCGAGAAAATTACCTCGATCCAGATGCCGGCAAGGAGGAGGGAGGAGTATAGCTTTTTTTTTTTTTAGTTATGACCTGAGAATGACCCGGTGTACTTTGAGAAGGAAAAGGCGTTTGCTCTAATGACATTTTTTTTTCTATCTGGAGGCTTTCTTGCTTCTGGCCAGATGGACAAGTTAAGACCAAAAATAGGGCAAGCTTGGCTTGTTCAACAAGACTGGCCCTATCGGGATGTGTAATCTCGGCTTCTGCGCGGCCAGGGCTGTCACAAGGCGCGTGAGACAATGCGAATACAATGTTGCCCAGGTACTTTGTCACCCCGTCTGAAAGACCATACAGAGTGGACACTTTCGTTTCCGTCGACACGCAGAAGCTTGGACATTTGTGCATACGTAGCCTAGTGGACGTGTGGAGAAAAGGGGGTTTGAGATGATCAGAAGGTGAGTCGATTGACTCGATTCGAGGACTCGAGAGGAGGCCGCTGTGAGGAAGAGCCCGATGTGCAGCCGCCCGGCCCAAATGGTCTTAGCGCCACCTCCGAGCCGATATGGATAACAACGTCCCGGCTGAAGAACTGCATGTTCCCTTTGTACTCGGGTTGGGGAGGATCCGATTAGTTCAATCACTGTCCAATCTCTTGCTCAAGATTTTGATTCCAACTACCCCGGAGGACAAGTACATGAAGCCGCGAAAGGAACAGCTGTATTCCGTGGACGTCCCAATGGAACGGCTTCGATAACGCCATTGCTGGCTAGACTAGTAGCATGCAGCCAGCACAGCACAGACAACAGACGCGATCTGCATTGCACCCTGTGCGCTGTGGTGTGCAACTCTTTTACCCTGCACAAGAGGCCAAGAGGTACCTGCCAGCTGAGGCCTCCAAGGCTCACGGAGGCCAGTGTGACCTGGCTCTCGGCCTCGAACTGCACTCACCTGACGGAAGGTATTCCGCAAGCTACGAGGCTAATCTGACTGCTTCGTGCGGTCCTACGAGGGCAATATAGTATAAGGGGAGACAACAGTTATGGGCTGATTATTGCGGGGAGACGTAGCACGGGCATTGGCTTGGCAAGAGACTGAGTACCTGGAATATTGCGTGCATCGGATTGATCAGTGAGGCATGGGCAGGGTTGGTGCATTGCAGCGGTTGGGTTGCAAATCTTGTACGTAGACCTGAGTTCGGTGAGTTTGGTTCCTGTGATAGTGGCACTTGCGACATTATTCAGTCAGAAGAAGTCGGTGCCAGCATGACGCCATGAGAATCGACAGACGGACACGTAAGTATATGGACATGGACAGTTGGGCACTGCTACGTCGTAACTCTGTCAGCGGGTTTTGGTTATCAAAGAAAAAAGGCGTTGATGCCATTGTTACAACCTCCGGCAGCAGAGTCTGGGTCGACTGATTAATAAAGGCTAAAGCAGCGAATATTCAGGATGAAGCGAGGCGTGGAAAGTTCCAGCGCTCCACCTTGTAAGTAGTAATCTAATAATACTCTGTTACTGTCCGCGGCGATCCCTTTGACGCAGCCGACCTCCATGAGGCGATTCCGTATAAATTGACTTTGCCCTGCTGTCGCCGCTGCTTGTGGTCCTCTTTGCCATTCTTTGTCTTTCTTCCTCTTGCCGACCTTCTCCCGGTTCCCGATCCTCCTCCTTATATCAACCTGCCCTCCATACTACTCTACTTCCTCCTACTACCACCTCCGTTCTTATCCGGCCGACTCCTTATCTGCCTCGCGGCTTCGCCTCCACAACACCTCGCCCTTGTGACCGGTCCTCTCCTAGCCTCCTCACTTCACCACTCTACTTCTACCACGTCATCCTTTGCTCTTCAAGCTCTAAACCTCAAATAACAACCGCTTCGCCTCTTCCACCGGCACGGCAACCCCCAAAACTTTACCGTCGACCTTTTCAACTTCCAACTGTCGAACCACCACAACATCTCCGCACCGGTATCCGATTTCGGCGGCGTCTCCTCATCTCCTCACCCAACCCCTTATCCGGACCGCTCTTCTCCTTCCTCTCGCCACCACCCAACATGGCTCCACGCAAGCCCCGTTGCAACTTCAAGGAGTGCAAGGAAGCTGCCCAGCGCATCGTCGGCGACTGCAGCTTTTGCAGCGGCCACTTCTGCTCCAAACACCGCATGCTGGAAGCGCACTCCTGCACCGGTCTTGAGGACTGCAAGAAGGAATCTCATGCTCGGAATGCCGATAAGCTGAATAGTGAGCGGACTCAGGTTATCAAGGGCGTATAGCCTCAATATCACACCCGCGAGCTGCGACCAGCGCCATCATCTCCTATTCTTTTTGTTTCTCGTTGAGCATCTTCAGTTCTGGGTTGGGGCATTTTTTCTCTACTACACGACTCCTTTTTATTTTCCGCATCATCTGCGCGGCGTTAGACCAGTGGAGTTGAGTCGATTCTTGGTTAATTTCTGCATGGTTTGGGGTCTGGCGGTTCTTGACGTCCTGACAGTCGACGGCTACTCAATGGCAAGAACTCGTGATCAATCTAGGGTGGAATTTTGGGCCCATTTTCCGAACCATCATTATGTCCATTGGCGTGTCACTTATCAGATAGCCAGCGGGTAATAGGTGCACATACACTGCATATTCTCAACCTATCAATTCCCCATCTTTCTGTGTCTTTTCCCAGTAACGTAGCCAGCAGCAACCGTACCCCAACCAGTAGACGTACAGAACGTAGCAGGCACCATCCCAGTACGCCAAAGCTCAATCAGGCCGGGTGCTCCAGCCCAATGCCCCAAAAGTCATCTTCTCATCCCAAATTGGTATGCACAGTTAAGCTGAGCTGATACATTGATATTCTAACTAAACATAATAGCAAGCTCGACCCAGGGATCTTGAACATTTAGCCCAGGCTTAGCCGGGTCCAATCTTCGGCCTGTATACTAGTTAGCACCCAACGTGGCTGTAAGAAGCTGGGACTGGAACATACATATCATGATGCTCACTCAGCCTGCTGAGGTACTTGTTTAACTCCTCGACGCGCTCCTTGTGCGTCTTGACACCCTCGCGCTTCAAGCGCTCTTGTACCTATCCGCGCCCGTCAGCATGCAGCCATTCTAGGTAACCGATGATTGCGAAACAGCCCAGGGTTAGTGTAAAAAAGTCTAGCCAAAAAGCAAAAGCAGCGGAAGGAAAAGAAAGGAAGCATCGTGAACAAAAGTACATCTCAGCTCAAGACGATCCATATGGGAGGGAGAGAAAAAGAAACTGGAAAAAGAAAAAGGGCACCCGTGTAAGCTAGAACGCAATGCAACGCAACGTACCCGTTTCCTTCTCAGCTCCTCATGCCTCTTCTCAGCCTCCGTCTTCGCATGCGTGTGCGTTGGCGTTGATGTCCCGGTTGACGGGTTCGATGCATCCTCCTCTTCTGGGACGGCTGCAGCGGCCGATCCTTCCTCGGTAGCCGCGTCCTTTTCCTTCTCACTGGCGACCCCGAATTCCGTGCCAGCGGCAGCAGCAGATGAGCTCTTCTTGCTCTTCTTCTTCTTCACCCGCCCATCGGCGACCTTGGTGCCCTTGAGCTTGAGCTTCCCGCCTCCGCCAGTTGAGTATTCGTCCATAATGACGTGGTTTCCCTCACCACCTTGATCGGATTAGGTATAGGAATGGAGCTGATGTTGGCCCATGTCAGGTTCCACTGCGAATGCATTCAGTGACGTGACGGATCGGGTATGGCGGCGGCGCTGTTTTGATGGTCATGTGACCTAGCTGGACGGACTATGCAGGGCCAAGTAGCTATGCCAGTCATCATACCCATACATATTTGCTACCACAACAGGTGGACCTTCTTTTGCAGGTGTATACGGAGTATGTACACGATGTATGAACTAACCGATACCCGCGGAAGAGCGCGACAAGCCTGTCTAGTTGTCTCCTGGCTTACACCAGCTGAGCGTAATTCTGATCCTAAGGGGGGCCCTGCGCTTATAAGCGTATGCTGGGCTAGGTATAGGTTTGAGATTGTGGGCTGTGGATCGAGCCGCTTATATATGTCCCGGTCTACATTGCCAATAATGCAATGATCTTAAAGTGCTTGACTATTTTTGAATGCACTTGTATGTGTTCTGTTTTCAAGAGCAATTTGCACAGCCATAATAGCTGTATTGTTTGGTGAACAACCTCAAGGGATGCTCTTCGGTAGGTATAAAAGATTCATGCGCCCTAATAGTTTGTTATGTCTTTGCCTTCAATGCATACCTAAGCTGTGGCTATGGCATCCTTGACATGAACACGAACACTCAATGGAAGCCTCAACAGAGCATTGAGTGTGTTCTCACATGCAGAGCCAATATTCGTCATCAAGCACACTTGGATGGCAGCACATCTACCCGCCAAATTGAGTATATAGGCTTACTATGTATATTTTGCGGTCTTGGTAACCTTCATTAACCGCTCAATTTTCCCGGTTAGGGACCACACGGCGAGACGAATTGGAAGCGGACTAATAAATATCTGCAGCGAAGGCCCGACTACCTCGCTCAGCTTAATCTCCGAGTACAACATCTTCAACTTTCTGTAAGCGTCCTGTGTAGGCCGCGCATAGGTTTATCTACGCCGATAACAGTCTCCTAGTCTCTTGAAGTCTCATTTTCAATGGGTAGGGATGAAGTATATCACGATCAAACCCTTGATGTGCGATTCTCAACGCCATTCTAGTCGGGTTGCCTAATAGGTTTGATCAACATGTTCGTTCCATTTCGCACTCATCAACTTGTAGATCGTCCACCTCATTTGGATTCGATACACCTAGCGTGGCACTAATCGAAAGGAATCGGTCGCAAGCCTGAGCTGCCGCCCATGCGCTTTCGCATCTCTTGCCCAGCAGCAACGGTACTGGGCACTTTGATACCACAGCAATCACCAAACCAGTCCGCATGCTGACTGTGGTCGTGTACCTGGCCATCGCCATGCTGATGCGTATGCTCGTCACCATCCTCAGCTGCGTCTTCGCCCATACCCGGTTGAGCGGGCAGCAAGCTTCCGAACAAAAAGTGCTGCATAATAGGCAACTTGCCCAGAACCTCCTTGACGAACATCTTCTTCATCCCACTCTCAATTTTGGCCCAGTTTTTCGCGCCGGAGATATCGTCCAGCATGGGACTATGCCACCGCAGTCCTTTGACAGTCTTGACACTGTCCACCCACCGCACTTGATCAAGGTAGAGATACCGGTCCCCCTCCTCATCGAGGATAGCAGTATTATGGATGGCCAACGGCGTGATATACGGGTGCCCCACGAGCTGGGCGGCGCCAAACAGGAACGGCAGGAAGTGATAGTCGTCCAAGCCCCATACACCGTGTGACCCAGCAGGCTCAAGGTAATACGTCGACTGCACATCGCGCATGAGTCGCATGTACCGCACATAAACACAAAAAACGACGGCCTCAAAGTCCGGCTTCGAGAAAAGGCCTAGCTGGCGCAGACACAGCAGCCACATCACAAAGTTCAGCTCGTGCCCGGAGCCATAGTCGAGTCTATCTCTCGATCCTAGCGAGTGGACCAGGTAGGTGGAGATCTCGTTGGCCGCAGCGTCGTTTTGAATTCCGAGGGTGTCCCGATGCCACGCTGCGGTTTGGGTGGCGACGTCGTCGAACAGATCACGGAAGGCGGGGTTGCCAAATCGCGAGCCGCCTTGATCGATAGATGGATGTCTTTCCACGAGCGTACCGATGCTGTCCACTACTGAGAGGATTTTGGAGATACTGGGCGAGGTATTTGTTGTTGCGTTTGCCGCACGGCCTCGCACCGAATCGGAAAGGCCGAAGATGAAGGCGAGAACAAGGGTGTAAGTGGGCGATGAGAGAAATGTTTCATGGTCGGCTTTGGAGAGAATGCGGCGGACAGGGGCCGAGTAGGTGTGTGAGGTCAGGTCTGGCGGGTTTGAGAGCGGCGGGGTGACGGGAGCTGGGTCTCTGGCAGATTGCGTTTTTGATCTCGCTGCTCGGAGTTCTGACAGTTTTTGCGAAAGGTCGATCTTGGGTTTCGTTGAAGCCATGCTGAGCGTTGTGATTTGTACGAGATAGACAGATAGATGGCAGGCGAAATGTTATCGCACCTGGCAGTGCGGGGTGGATTCCCGATGCGGTCTAGCTTAACTAAGTAGTATTTGATTTTGTTGCATTTGTTCTGTAGCTACTTCTTATCTTTCAACTCTCCCCGCTCCTTGACCGTTTCTGCGATGCCCTTGCCAACGTCAGTCCCCAACCCCTCAAACCCATTGATGACGCCCTCCCGATCACCCTGGCCCATCTCCTGGCTCATCTTGAATTTCCCCTGCAAACGATCGATGGTGATCTCAATCCCGATGATGTTTTTCTTCAACAGGTCAACGTAAGAAACCGGTGCATCAGACACCCGCCATGGCGAAGAGTATTGCATAATTGACGTCTCGGACTGATTGGAAAGGTCCTCAATTTGCTTCTGCAGATAAGTCGTCGTCTCCTCGGATTTGGAATCGCAGTAGACCCGAATTTTGCCGTACGCCTGCGCAGCGGCATAATTCCAGGTGGGAACGACCTTCCCAGTAGCGGGCTTGGTATCGGTATAGAACTTCGGAGTCACATAGTGGTGGTGCGGCCCATTGAAGAGCACTAGGACTTCGTCGGACAGCTCGAGACTCGAGTTGCCTTGTTCGTGCTGTGTCGCCAAAGCCTCCATGAGCGCCTTCGCCTGGGGGTTCTGCTTTGCCATGTGGCCGCGTAGTACTCCAGTTGAGGGGCTGCCGTCGGCCGTCTCAGGGACATCTAGCACAAATGGGATATGGCTCGTCTGCAGGAGTGGATAGAGAGGCGATTTGATAGCCGTAGTAAAAATTCCCAGTGGGTTGTCGCGAATAAGCTGTTGAAGTACGGCTATTTGCGCCTCCGCGTGGACAGCTCGCAGATACATGTTGATGAGCGTATGCGTTTTGAAGCGACGGGGTCATGAAATACTGTGTTATTTGTCTTATAAGTTGGAGAGTCATCTACTTCTGCTTTCAATCGTGCGTCTTTTATTGGTAGAAATCCCCGAAATTCCTCGTCGCCGAACTGCTCCAAATGGCAAGCTACGGGCACCCCCGCTTGGAGACGAAAACGCCGACAGGCACGCGCCCGCGGCTGCAAAACACCAGATTTGATCCGACTTGCCACGCGAAGGCGCAAGTTTATCCAAGGTAATTACAAGAACATTTTGGACATTTTCCTGGGTGGTGGTCTTAGTTTGTTCCCAAGATCTTCGTGCTAGTATAAACGCTAATGGCCCATAATCACGTGATCTCTTTGTTCTAGTGCCTAGAGTTCAACAATTCCAGATGAGGTGAACCTAGTCGAACCGGCCTGTTCAAAGCCATTATCCTGAAATACGCACCTTATCAATGTCTAAGTTTTATTCCACCAGAACAAGGGACAATGTCTAGTCAAGACTCCATCCAGTTCGGCTCCACTTCCAGGGTGGGGAAGAGGAGGGCCGCTCCATACGGCTAGGCGTGCCTGCATTGCTTCAAGACCAAGTCTAAGTGCGTCAGACAGGGCAATTCTGAGGGTTGTGAAAGGTGTCTTCGACTCAAGAAGGAATGTTCTTCGGCAGACTCGCTTCGCAAGCGAGCATCCCAGAAACTTAGCGATCCAGGCTCAGCCGCCATCATCGCAAAACTCCAGGCGCAAAATGATGATCTAAATGCGCTGCTGCATAAAGTTGTCGAGAATTCAGGCTCTCCTGTTGCCCTACGCCAATTCATTGAAGCACAACAAGAAGATGATCATGCGCCAACCACCTCCAGCCTACATCCGGAGCAAGAACAGATGCGCCTTTCTGTCTTTCGCAATCGCATGCTTCCGTTCATCGCGTTTGCGTATCTTTCTCCAGACCTAACTGCGCAAAAGCTCGCTGCGGCAAAGCCACTCTTCTTCCAAGCCATCATGGCTGTCACCTCACCATCAGTCCAAGAGAGACGAGTACGTGGAAACGAGCTCAAAAAGCTGATAGTCCAGAAAACCTGGCAAGGTATCGAGTCGAGTCTCGACTTACTATTCTGTATACTAACATATCTCGGCTGGGGCTACGACACATTTGTCAACAAGACTTCCACTTCTAGTCCGTCGCGCCTGACACAAACAGCAATGGCAGTAGCTCATGATCTCCGCGCGGACACCTCTGGTACTAAAACAGACCTTCTTCCGAACGAAGTGCTTGACCCGGAGCATCAGAGAAACGATACGGGTCTCCCTGCGGACGCTGCTCAGCAAATCCTGGAAAACGAGCGGGCCATCTTGGGGTGTTTTTTCTTGAGCTCTATGTGAGTTTGCCTTCCAAACTTATACCAAAAAAAAAAGCTGACGTAGGCTAGGACGGCATCGCATTATAAGCGCATGGAACCTATGCGTTGGACGGCTCAGCTGGAGGAGTATCTCATGACCCTAAGCAGGACCAAGGGGTGCCCGACCGACGAGATGTTCTCGTTCCAGGTACGCCTCCAGGTGCTCGCCCAACAAGTGTGTGAGCAACGTGACCAGCGCGAACTGGATCGGTACCAGGCGGCTGCAAAGGGCTCAACAGAGCCGCTGCTTACCAGATGGTATCTCGAGGCTCTCCAGAGGAAGCTGCACGAGATCACGAACTCCATACCGCCGCATCTCAAACATGACGGTAAAACTTTTCTCTCCTTTCATGTGCTTTACTGAAGACGCTAGAAACCCTTCTGTCGCAACTACACTACACCTCGCTTAGCATATACGAAACCATCCACCCGGTTAATCCAGACGCCCAATACAGCCCGCCTTCATTGAGCGTATCATCAAGCCTCGACGAGCGAGACTGCCACTACCAGATACTACAAACAATCCGGACCTTCTTCGATATCTTCCTCGGTTTCACCCCTTTGAATTGGGCAGGGTTTCCTTTCCATCTTTGGGCGCAGAGCATCCGATGTACTTCAGTGCTAATCAGACTATCGCTCTCGCCAACCTATCGCGACGAAGTCCGCAACACAGTTGATGTGCTCAACATCATAAACACTATCGCTGAAAGACTGAAATGCGCTGCGACCGAACTGGGTGAGGCCTCGCCCGAAGACTTGTTTGGGACTCTATACCGCATTGCGAGAATGCTGAGTGCTTTCATAGACTCAAAACTAGGGCCTGAGCAGAACCCTTATATGGAAACGCCACTATGGAATGAGCCAGAGATGGTTGGGCCATCGCAACTGGAAATGATGCAAATGCTCGGCTTCGACAACATGATGGCGACCTCGAGCGCCATGCCTTATAATCCCTCTATATACTACTACACGTATAACTAGTCTAGACATTGCCAAATCAGAAGTTTGAGGCAGACTATGTGGATGGACGGATTACTCACAATCTCGATACTTCACGCCCTATGAGTATAGCCATCCCAGTTCGGAAGTTGGGGGGAGTGGGGCTGGGCGAAATTCTAAGATTGTGCCATGGGTGGCCGGGCCCAAGCTTCTATAACGTTTATAAATCCGGGGCAACGTCTACTCAACTACTCAACAGCAACCATCTGAGCTCTATATAGTCTTACCTTACTATGTCGCCATATTCTGTGCATCCCGCCACGTCGGCCCTGCATGCCGACGACTACTTAAACCTAGTCACGGATGTTGCGCCCCCAATCCACTTGTCTACAACCTTCCGATTCTCTAAAGAGCCAGAAAAGTTGATACCGTCTGAAGACCCTGTGGTGCGTGAATCCATTCGTGTGCTACAGTACCTATTAACTTTGATGCAGGAGGAATTTGACGGCAAGAACTACGTCTACTCCCGAGAATTTGCCCCGAACGCTACCCGTTTCGAGGCTGTCCTCTCTCCACTCCTCAAGGGCTATGCCGTGAGCTACTCGACGGGCTTAGCTGCGCTGCACGCCGCGTTGGTTCTTCTGAATCCTCGACGTGTCTCCATCGGAGATGGCTACCATGGCAGTCACGAGGTCATTGCTGTAATAAACCGCCTCTCCGGGCTGGAGAAGCTACCACTCGACTGCCCCGCGGAAAGTCTACAAGAGGGCGATGTCATCGTACTCGAGACGCCAGTGAATCCGCTCGGAACGGCGTTCAGCATCAAGGAATATGCAGAGAAAGCTCATGCGCGGGGTGCGTACCTCATTGTCGATAGCACATTTGCGCCTCCGTCACTGCAGGATCCTTTCGTATGGGGTGCGGATATTGTGATGCATTCAGGATCCAAGTATTTCGGTGGTCACAGTGATCTGTTGTGCGGTGTACTCGCAGTGAGAAGAAAGGATTGGCAGAAGAAGCTCTTCGAGGATAGACTGGCGCTCGGCAACATAATGGGCAACATGGAGAGCTGGCTCGGCCTCCGCAGCCTGCGGACGCTAGACATCCGAGTCCAGCGAGCCAGCGAGAGCTCAGGAAAGTTGATTGGATGGCTACACAACGCCCTGAAGACACCATCCCCCGCCTCGAACAGCGAGGAGCATCTCGTGCAGACTGTGCTCAAGGAGATGTACCACGCCAGTCTGCAGGACGAGCCCTGGGTGCGCGAGCAGATGCCCAACGGCTTCGGCCCAGTCTGCTCAATCGTCTTGCGGAGCGAGGACTTTGCGCGCAAGCTTCCCAGCAAGCTTGCTTTGTTCCAACACGCGACCAGTCTAGGTGGTGTTGAATCTCTGATCGAATGGCGCGCGTTGTCGGATTCTCGGGTGGATCGTAAGCTGCTGAGGCTCAGCGTTGGATTAGAGAACTGGGAGGACTTGAAGAGCGACCTGCTTCAGGGATTCAAGGCTTTGATAGTTTAAAAGTGTCATGTAACACAGCTATACAGATCGTGCTTCCTTCCATAAATTTTCATTTGAGTTAGCACGCAACAGGTATACTTGACTGACACAGGCTAGGCGACGGACTCAAGCGCTTACGAAGCATTGCTTTCAGCGTACTTGAAAGCCAGGCTGGGGTCACTGGAAATGATGCATGATTGATTGCGAGGCTGTGTACGTAGTGTTGACCGCTGTCATCCGGATGTGGCAGAAAGCGAACTCGGGCGATCGACCTCGGGATCTTTTGCGCTAAGCCCAATCCAGTTGGTCACAAGCATGGTGCAGTGGCGCGTGATGGCCTTTGCTGAAGCACGAACCTTGAAGGGTCTCCGTGTCTGAGCTCAATAATTGAAAGCTAGCAGTCTAAGAGAGGACCTTCCCCCCCATGATTTTTTATCTGAGATTAAGACCTCCCTTACTGAGTGTAAATCGCGAATGAGCGCTGTTCAGAATAGCATCTGACTCCACTTGAAAGCTGGGGTATCTCTTCCGCAGCCCACACTGCCCGCTACCCACCGTCTCAAGGATAATCAATAATCTTATTCTTGCGCCTCGCGGTGGGAACCGCAATCACGCCATCATGGACCAGTCTGATCTCAGTCCATCCCATGAGGGCGAGGTGCGTGCTGACCCTGCCACGCAAAGATCTTCACATCCCCGCGAACCAACACAATTCAATCAGCATCAGGCGACCATGCCTCAGGGCCAGGGCCAGGAACCGTCGCAAGTTGCCAACGAGATAACCCCGATTGTCAGCCACAGCAGCTCGCAGCCGCAGCGACGGTACAACTCCACAGAGAATGTGCTGAGAAGCCCTCATGGGGGGGCAGCGGCAGCGAAATTCCCGGCTCGCCAGGGTGTACAACGAGATTCTGTGACAGATTCCGGGGAGCCTCACGCGTCCTGGCATTCCCGGCTTGTAGACAGATACGGGAGCCTAGAGCTGGAGAACAAGGGGAGTGTAGCGAGAGATCATCTTGCGCTAGGTGCGTGTGACTCGAATACAACCAACCCAAATAACATAGACTGATTCGCCTTCAGAACGGACATTCCTCGCCTGGCTACGAACATCATTAGCCTTCGCATCCATCGGGATCGCCGTAACACAGCTCTTCCGCTTGAGTAATACAACGACTCAGAGCGCCAACGGGTTTGAGCTCACACCTCAGAGCATATCCTCGACTATATCGCCCGGGTCGGTAATCCGGACAACGGATACGTCCCAGCGCCTTCGCAGCCTAGGTAAGCCGCTGGGGACGACATTTATCGGCGTCGCAATCCTAATTCTTCTCGTCGGCTTCCATCGCTATTTCGAGAGCCAGTACTGGATAATCAGAGGCAAGTTCCCGGCTAGCCGCGGGAGCATCGCCCTCATTGCTTTTGTGGCTGGTGCTCTGATAATCGCGGCGCTAGCTGTTATTATCGCGATATCCCCTGGCGCTATTGAAACTTAGACAGTGGCTTCCGCTACGGGGTCATCCGGAGCACATATGTCATGCGGTGCGTCTTTATCGGGCAAACGAAGCTCGATGTGAGATCATAGTCGTGAGTTCACGACTATTGATATATATGGAATATTAGCGATGTTGGCTGAAGAAGAGGTATGCCATTTTGACGTTTTTATCATACGGTTTGACTTGCTTTTCAGCCTGTACCATTATTTTCTAATTTTCGGGGTCTGCTGGGATAGAGTCTTCGATCATGTGCAGTTATAGCGAGGTTGGAGTTGATAAACCGTATACATACTAGCAGCATCTACTTAGCTAGGCTGCCCATACTTTCGAGTAACATTTGAGGCTGAACCAGTCTAGTGTAGCAATCAATCAATGCCCAACATATATTCGATGATAGTATTAATCAAAGTCTTACGTAGCAAACCTTGAAGTTTAGCGTAGGGATACATGCAGCAATACTAGTCAAGCACTCCCAGTCGTCTGCAAGGCGCACGGCAAGGCTGAAAGCGTTGGCTCAGTGACAGCAGGGTGAGACAACGGCTTCACTTAAGGTTGAAGAGGTCGAGTTTCGAGGACGCAGTCTCGACCGGAGACGTGTGTAGCGCTGCTAGCGCAGGGCGTCGCACGCAGCTACTGCCGTCCTTTCAAAGATAAATCATCAAGACTCAACAGCGCAACGTTCAAATGAGGCAGTCTGTAGCCCTCGACAGGTCCAGCCCTGAAGACAAACGCTTGCCTTCCGTGGTTTGCCATCGGCAACGCCGAGCCACGAACCACTCGTGACATCACGTCCACGACCTCAACTCGGGTACCACAGGCGAGATTCTAATGATCGCCTCGAGACTCGAGAGTCGAGACTCGGCATCGACGCACAGTACCACGGGTGAACGGAATCTGAGCCGGCTCGCCGCGTCTTCTGGGACTGATCCCCGTTGCAAACCGAACTGTGGTTGCTGACATCGACTTCCGGGAACCTGCGGAGTCGTACAATCATAATAGTGGGCAGGGCAGTCGCAACTCGCAAACGACAGGCAGACGGACAATGTAAGGGTGCTGAATAAGATCTGGATCTGCAAGTATTACACGACAGGGAGACTGTTGCTCGGGGGATGGAGAAGCCAGCGGTCGGTGACTGCGGACTTTCCACCGCCGAGAAAGGGATTGATAAAGAAAATGCTATTAATTGTAAATAAGACGAGCCCCTTACAGGGGGCATCGGGTTCGGATGGCGTACCTTTCGGCCGGCTGAGTCTTGCAGGGTGCGAATACTAGGGCTGTCTCGTAGCACATAGCTTTCTCGATGAACTGGCTCCAGATATGTATTGCAATAACTGTCACCAAATAACGTTCGCGACGGCCACTGCGCCGCCAGGTCACAAGTATGTGTCAGTGTCACAATATCAAAGCCAATTGCATCGAGAACAACGGCCTACACAATCGAGGAGCAGGGGCCGCTAAGGTTGACTGCAGGTGTTTGCAAACAGTCCCGATGGAACTCACACTGGGTCATCGGCAACTCGGATGCCTGCAGGAGCAGCACTAGGGTTAACAGGGATTGGATACAGCGCCTATCTCGATATTCATGGGCCAGGCCGCAAGGGACTTTTACAGGATAATGATTGAGCCTCTTGGGACCCTGGCACCATTTTATTGGCTGAATCACGGAGTCCAAGCTTTGCGTTGAATACTCCGGAGTATGGGAAGAGGGAGCTGTCGTTCGTAAGACTGGCCGGGGTCGAATCCTGCGGTATTCCTTCCACCCTGGGTAAAGATGGCATTGGATGGACTTTTATCCGGAGAGTCGCGGTCGCAGCGCTGGAGTTGCCACCGCATGATAACGTTGAAACGCACTGATATGTCCTGCATAAGAGGGTGGCCAATTGAGATACGAAGATCGCTCACGGTTGGTCTGGAATACGCCTGCGATGAGCTGGTGCACTGCCAACTGTCAGTCGCGAATAGACTACCCTACGCCAACGGCTGACCACTGCTATGGTCCGTGATCGGTAAAAAGCTCCATATCCGTGCGGGCCATGGAAGAATGGGACATGAAGTCGATGAGGTGGCTGGGCCAAAGTCAAACCCACGTGGGGATGAGGTGCACCAACTCAGGACAAAGAGAGACAGTGTATGAGATGCAGCAGCAGAACAAGGACCCCGCAAGGATCCATTCTCCTTCATATCTCCAGTTGCTGGAGTACTGAAGAGATACGATACTCGTTTCACATCAAATGATCCCATCATCAAGTGATGAATGTGTCAGTCTGAACTCGAGTGCTCAGGATGGCGTGGACTCCTGCCGATCTCACACTCCAAGACCTCAGCCGTGCCAGGCGGGGCGTAATCAGACTACGGCCTGGAATGGCTAGCCGCAGTGGGCTCGTTCTTCTCGAGTTCTCAAGCGAAATTGACGCTGTTTTTAGCGGAGGGCGTGATTGGCGCATGTCTCAGGTACCTCTTGAAGAGTTCCATGGTTGGTTCGACTGGCGCTGTTCTCCAGATTCGACGAGTCAAGATCTGATGCATATTCAACTCACATCAGGCATCAATGTTCATGACCCGGGCCATAGACAAGCTGTCTCCAAGCTTGTCAAGCCCATGAGGTCAGTCTGATGGTCCTCTATCCGGGCGATGCGGGTTCCTGCTTCAAAAACAGGGCCCCAATTGGACAGGTAACAATCGAATCTCTCAATGAAGACCCAACTAGGTTCGGTCTTACCGGATCCGGCTTTGACTTCATTGAGGCTTGATATCACCTCGATAAAGGTGGCGAGTACCACAGTCGTGACGCCCACACTTCTCGGACACAGTGGCCTAGATGGTTTCAATAATGGTTCATGGTATACCCTCCTGGTCCGGGAGCTGCTGTAAGCAAATAATACTTGTACAATGCGATAACAATTGACAAGGCCAAGGCAGCGGTACAAGCCGATACCTTGCTAGCAAGGATGGTTCATCTATCGCGGCTGCTCGCCATTGCTGACTGGTCGAGGGACGATCAGAATGGAGACAGCTTGTACTGGGCCCGTAAGTACTAAATTAGTGAGGGAACTTAGCTCCGCCAGGCGGCCTGAGGCACCGACCGCCAACCAACTTGATTGCAGCCTTTCCTCCCCTTCAACCTCAACCTCAACTCACCCTCCCCTCGGCCTCTCCTCCCCTTCCCTCCCTTCATCTACTTCGACTGCGCTCTTCTTTTTCACGTTCTTTATTACTCTTTGTTGTTTTGAGTGCATAGTCACATCCATCTTCATCGTTTCCTGGCCCGGTTTCCGTGGCCGTCCACTCCTTAATATCCTCGCTCTCGGCATTCGCACCTGCTCGCCCCGTCACGCTTCCTCCTCGTTCGATCGGTCTTGTCGGCTTAGCGGAATAACTGGAGATATCGTTTGCGGTTTCCTTCGCTTCTCCCTTTTGGTTCTTGAGGAGGTCGGTGTTTACTCTGGAGTGCGTCGACCTGGTTTCGAGGGAATTCAATGTCATACCCGCGGATTTAAAGACCTCCAGACGAACTTGGGCTTTCCAATAACTGGAAGGGAAGTCGCGTTGGTCTGGAGGTTCTCCGACTTTTAGATCACTTCCAATCTGATAGCGAGAGGTTTGGCGCTACTTGAGCTTGTTGATGCGTCCAGGCAACAATGGCGTCGATTTCTTTGCCTCTGCAGCCGCACGCTGCTCCATCACTTCCCCATTATTTCGACTCCACAAACCAAACCCCTAGCGGACACCGTCGCAATAAAACCATGTCCACACCTCTTCCTAATCCACCCTTCGTTTTCCCTGCTCGCGATCCGGATGAATCAGACTCCGAAAGGACGACACATGGCCGGTCAACTCTTCCAGCATTTTCATTCAATCCTGGATCACTGGGCACCGACCAGCCACCACAAGCCCCTGCTGCACATCGTATGGGTGGCCACCGCCGCCAGTACAGTGAGTTTGTCGGTGGGGAGCAGCTGATCACTCCTGGCAATGGCCCAACAAACGAGGAAAATCATCCCATAGCGCCTGTGAAGTTACCTCCACCTGGGCCTGGTTTTAGTGCAGCAAACCGGCGCCGACACGCCCACAGACGCTCAGCGGCCATCTCAAGTGTGGATCTGACTGCCATCTCCAACGCTCTTGATCTGAAGCCTTCTGTCGAGAGCGCCCCATGCGCAGACAGTGCGCGGGAGCGTAGGCCCTCCCATGAACCGTCTCAAATCCATCCCCATTCGGCGACAATTCTGTCTCGGCCCACACCCCCTGCATCGCCGCAGATGCTTGATTCTCAGGACCCTTCATCCTCAACCCCAACCGCCTCAATTGTTTCTGCTCGAAAGAGTGATACAGCCATCTCTTCATTCAAGGCGGAACCCCCGAATAGTGCGCCAAAATCAAGGCCTAGGCCGAGGACCGCCGATGCTTCCCTGATGCTTGAGCTGAGCGGAAATGGCATTCTGGATAACTCTTCACCAAGCAAACGACCCAACTCGGCGACAGGCCACTCTCGCACACACAAGAGCCTGTCCTCTGGCCTCCTTACCGCGACTTTGAGAAAGAGTCATGTCGAGGAAGATAGTCTTTTCCCGCCGTCTTCGAGACTGTCTTCATCGGATGACGAGTCTGATATTAACACAGATGAGGCTCACGGGGCATCGGGATCCCCTTCTTCAATCTCAAAAAGAAAGATGAAAGCCAAAAAGAGGCAGAAGAAGGTTCGATCTTGGGCTGGTTCTCTCCTGATCAAAAAGCCGAAAGCGCATGACTCGAAGAAAGACGATATGGAGAGCCAGCGTACTCAAGTGCGGCCCCCTGCACTCACCAGAACGAACTCGGACTTTGGCTCGGGCTTGGATGTGGAATTTGACGACGATAACATTGTCGTCATCCGAACACCCACCAACCCGACGCATCCAGAACACCAACAGACGCCTAGTGAGGGTGAGTCGTGGGCATCTCTGGAGGACGCGTGGAAACCTCGAAGCTTCTACGAGCAGACTACTGTGCCAGATGTCACGAGCCCTGTAATCGATTTAGATGCAGCCTTGGGTCCGTTCAATACGCCTGTTATGTCCTCCGGTAATGTTTCAGAAAGCAGCTTCTCTGCAGCAACCAAGCGAATGTATAGTGGCGGACGACGGGGGGAGTTTGTTGGTCCGGAAATGCGATATCATCGTCGTGCTGAAAGCGCTCCAGAAATGCCCCCCTTTGATCGCGCATTCCTTGGAAGTCAACGGTTTCCGACCAGCACTTCCCTGGAGAATCCGGACGTCTTTTATGAAGAGGAGGAAGATGCGTTTTTAGCAGCCACCAGTGATTCTGGTCAAGACAACGAGGAACAACACCCTCACGAACAAGCCACTTCAACCGAACACAAAGACAACACGTCAGAAGGTAGTGCGGATACCTTGACCGGTAAAGCAGCTGATGAATCATCGACGGTCGGAGAAAACACGGGACTTGGAATTCAGAAACCCGAGGCGACACTTGTCACATCTTCATTCCAAGATCTTTTCAGGCCCGATCAGCGGTTTTACTCCAGCCAGGCACCAAGGATCTCAACGCCATTTTCTAGCCGGCCCAAAACTGCATTAGAAACTGCGAACTACGATGAATGGCAGAGTAGAACACCAGTTCCTGCCAGCCCGGAGATCTCACCTCGCTTTATGCCTGCTGACAGTCGGCCTATGACCTCCCCTCTTGAGCTTTCAGCAATCACGCCATTGTCTCTCCACGGCGGCTCCTCATTCCCATCACCCGATTTCACTGTCTCCTCGGAGGCCCCTCGCTCGATCACTACATCGTCGACTACCGACCCATTCCCTCATACGTCCATGGAGGACGTGCCTTCGCTGACTAGTAGCGCCTCTACAATGACGAATACCCTGAACCGGGTTTCTGCCACCTTCTTCACACGCCCTCGTCTATCGACAGATCGCTCAGCTTCATTTTCTGCCGCTGTCCACCGTCGCTCTAGCCAGCCTAGCTCCAAGAGGTCAAGCCTTGCGAGTCTATCCAAGCTTGTTGTTGGGCCGCATGCCGAAAGGAGCAAACTGAGCCATGAAGAAAAGCCACCGGGCGATGAGCCAGAGAAAGCCAAGAAGAAAGGTCGCCGAATCAGCCGATTGATGCATTTCTGGCGCGTGAAGGACAAGGAAAAGCTGAAGGAACCGACTGTCCAGGATTAACTGCGACCATGACGAAATGCTGTTTCGGGAGAGAATCGACCATTGTACATAGTATCCTAAATTTCCGATTATGATTTGTTCGGCATGGTCTTGATGGTGCCAGGTCTCGAACTTGACTATTATCTGCTGTTTCTTCTCTCTTCGCTCACCTTTTTTTTTATCTTCTTTCAACCGGCCTACCTTCAGTTGTTGGGATACCTGACGAATCTCTTTTTCTTGGCATGTTTTTTCAAGCGTAAGGGCATGATATTATTTCCACTCGTTTTGGCCGGTTGCACATGTGATAAACCATCTGTTACAATCATTGTGTCGATCTATCGTCTGAGCCAAACTCTCTTCCAACAATCCTTCTGTTTAATCGCCCTTCTCTCCTCTCATTCGCGATCTCGCAATTGCATCGGATCCCAGGTACCTCCTGGACCGCTTGGAGCTGAATTATTAAGTTAGCTTGAAGTTAAGATTGGCCAATGAGCCGCTAAACAATCGATTATATACTTTGAAGACAAATTCCTTTCTAGCCATTCTTCACAGGAAATCGTCAATAGCGGATATCCACACTCACTTACTCGTATACACACGCCCTTCGCTCACCGGATACAGATCCCTGAAAGTCGTGAAAGACCGGGCCAAAAGACGAGTATCATGAACCGAGCATGATGGATTTCGTCCTTTTGACAAAAACAACCAAAAACAATCGACCACTATGTCGATGGATGATTCCAAAGATTGAAGAGTAGGGTTTTTTGCGTGGCCCACGGCCATCTCTGGTAAAAGGCAAGAAATGGATTCTGAGCTAGGCCCACACACCCGTCACTTAACGCTCTTTAATAGTGGCTTATGTACCACGAAACAAATCTGCCGTTCGACTCTCGTTCAGCCCATTTCTTTTCTTCCATCACTATCTAAGAAATGATTTAACAACAACTTACGCTGAAATATTTGTTATTCTACCTCCGACTTTGCTTGTCTAAAGAACTTCCACCTCTTTTGAAGCCCTCTACTCACACTAAAATAGGAGAATTAAAGTTGAACTGTCCAGCACTTGGCTGCGAGTAGCATCGTGGTATCCTTCAGCAAGGTATATGAAAGATGGTGCCGCCCAGATCAAATGCATCTCGCAAACAGACTAAAGACGCTTCGAGCCGCCAAGGCAAGAAGCCAGACAATAAAAGTATTCCTCCTGCATCTCTTCCTCGCCGCAGAGCCCAAGACCAGCAGAGACGTGGAGAACAACCCGAATCCACCAGCAACGACGATCAGGAACAGAATCAGATTGACATCTCTGCCACCATCCCGACTACGTTGCAGCAGTTACTCTTGAACGTTTTCAGTGCTTCATTACTCTCGCGACCAATCTCTTCTGATTCCCAAGATGAGAACGCCGAGGAAGAGCTAGACATAAAGTCCCTTATCCAAACTATTAAGTCGCACCTCTATAATCGGGATTTTGACTCTGCTTTTGCCGACGCCGATGAGACACTGCTTAGGGCTTATGCTTTGAGGTGGAGTGCCTCGAGAGCGTTAGGGTACACTGGACTGTTCAAGTCCTTCCTGAAGGTTCTAGCTGAGAACGACTCTCCGGCAAATGTGGTCTGCATTGGTGGTGGTGCGGGCGCGGAAATTGTTGCCCTTGCAGCGGCTTGGAGGAATCTGATGGACGAGGGGGTTATCCACGCAGAGTTGTCAGATGCTCTTGAGGCCGTAACCCTGGATCAAAATACGGATGGCCAGGGAGCTGAGTCTACTAGCCGTACGCCGGATCAAACACAGACGACCCAGCGATCACAGGCAGAGCCATCGCTCGGCCTCTCAATTACAGCCGTTGACATCGCCGATTGGTCTACTGTCGTGGATCGTCTATCCTCAACTATCCCCTCCCCATCAGTCAGAGGCTCAAAATCCCACCCTGCACCTCTCCTCCCAACTCCAACTTCTCCAACTCCAGAAGGCTCGCTTCATTCTCGCCACTTCAATGTCAACTTCAAGCGCGTCGACGTGCTGTCCCTCCCAGATGAAGCCCTCATCTCCCTATTCCCCTCCTCGCAAACAAACATAGTCACCCTAATGTTCACTCTGAACGAACTCTTTTCCACGTCAATGTCCAAGACTACTTCATTCCTCCTCCGGACGACAGACCTGTTAGCAGGCGGTACAATTCTACTCGTCGTCGACAGTCCGGGAAGCTACTCAACACTCAAGCTAAACAAGGGTACGGGCGAGCAACAAGAAAGGCAATATCCAATGAAGTTTCTGCTCGACCATACGCTCTTGTCGGTGGCCAAGGGCAAGTGGGAGAAGATTTACAGCCAGGATTCGAGATGGTGGCGGAGGGATGCGACTCGGCTGTGGTATGATGTTGGGGAGGGGGCTGGGTTGGAGGATATGAGGTATCAGATCCATGTTTATCGACGGTTGGAGTAGCAAGATGACTATATCATTTAATGTATGATATGTGGGTTTGGAATTTTTGTGTCAGAATGCTGGTTTGTAACGCAATGCGAGGTATATCGCCTGCCATGAGATGTTGTGGAGAGGAAAGGTATGTTATTGCTACAGTTCATAGAGAGGAAGAACACCAACCAGCTTGAGTAAATCGCCATGGTGTCATGCACGCCCAGGTCCAATCAAATAGGGTAAAAACACAATTAATCGCATGAAAGATACATAGAGCATAGATTTTGGTTCACCCATTAACTTCTCAGCCCGAGAAGAAGGCTTGTGCTCTTCCCGCCATCCTTGCCCTCACCACCCGGCAGATATGTGACGTTGGGGTTGCCCGCGAGGGTGTGCGCGATCTCCTTGCTGGCCTCGATACGACGGATCTCGATGAGACCGTTTCCGGCCTTGGCGACGGACTTGCTGATAATGTCGGCACTCTCGGCTTCACCCTCAGCGCGGATGACGTTAGCCTGGCGCTCCTGCTCGGCCTTCTCGACGATGAAGCGGGCTCGCTCGGCATCCTGCTGTGCGATCTGCTTCTGCTCGACGGCGCGCGTGAACTCCTTTCCGAAGGTCATGTGGGTGATGGAGACGTCCTCGAGGGCGATATTGAATTGCGAAGCGCGCTTCAACAGGTCTGTGCGGATGCGGTTTGAGACGGCCTCGCGCTGGGTAATTAGCTCGGCGGCGTCGAACTGGGCGACGATGGCTTTGAGGACTTCGTTTCCGATGGAGGGGAGAACACGCTCGTCGTAGTCGGTACCGTATGACTAGATAGCACGAATTAGCTTTGAGATACAAACAAGAAATGGCTGTGTACGAACCTGGTAGATCGCCGGTAGCTTCTGGACTTCGGGACGGTGCAAGACTCGCAGGGTCAAGCTGACCATCTGCAAATCCTTACTTCCGGTGGTGGTGGAGATGTTGCGAGGCTTGGTGCGGACATCGTAGATAATAGCCCTCTGCAGCCAGGGGACCAGGAAATGTGTGCCTTCGTTGACGACCTTCTCCTGCACACCGGACAATCTGTCGAAGATGACTGCTCGGGTTCCACCCTTGACATCGTACAAGGAGGCGTTGACGAACATGGCTCCCAGGCCTATGGGAATAGCCAGGCGCTGGAGATTGTAGAGACCGTTAGCCGCCATGATTCCGGTATTGTGTAGAGCTGGCGTGGAGTTGCTTGGCTTGAAGAGCTGATGAGAGCTTTCTGGATGATGTTGCGGGCACCCGGCTTTTCGAGCCTGGCCCGAAACAGACTAGCGCCTTGACCTTCAACTTCGCCCGACTCGCAGCGGAACAACGTCGATTCTTCTCCCTCGTCGTCATATCTCGTCCTCTCCTCTACGTCGCAGTTCCAGAACTCGCTCGTTTCGCTTCATATTTTCACAATGGGTGGCCACTTGGATCCTAAGAACGGAGTGTGAGTCTTTCCCTGTTCCGGTGCCTGTGCCAGGGATGCGTCGGTTACTTCATGAGTGCCTTGTCTTATCGGGATACTGCACTGTCACTGTTCAATGGCTCGATTGTTTATGACCTGTGTGTTGCATATTGCGGAGATGCTAACTATGATTTGATATAGTTTCATGGGCAACTGGGGTGACTTTGGTATGTCTCGACTTTCGGCCCTCATCATCCCATGCGACGACCCGCCATTCGAATACAGCGGCCTCGTCAATTCGCACCTTTCGAACTGATACGAATCAACGAAGCAACAAAGAAGTGCATACTGACCATGCACCTTACTAGGCTGCCCAACTCCCCAGCGTGTCACATCCTACGCTATCTCCCCCAACCGTCAGCGCCCCCTCGCCGGCGCTGCTAATGCCGCCGTCTTCAACACCTTCCGTCGGTTCAGGAACCAGGTCCTTTACGTCGTCCCTCCCTTCGTTGCCGCCTACGCTGCCATGAACTGGGCTATTGAGCGGTGCGCAGTCCCGAGCTTTCGGCGGAATCGCTTCAAAAGACTATTTTGCTGACTCTACGATATAGCAACGAGTACCTCAACTCCAAGCCCGGCCGTCTCCTTGAGGGTGGTGACGAATAAGCGCTTCCTTTGCTGAAGAATGAATGATGTATACCCTTGGCTTGTAGGAGGTATGCAGAGCAAACAGCTGGGGTTGTGATTGCACTGTACAGTAACTAGAAGCAATTGAAACGCATTGCACTTTCATTTCTCCGGACTTATCTCACCAGGGCATCTAGAGCTCCCACTCTCTTGACATGTACTTGTATTTCAACCACCCCCACAGAATGGTTTGGTTCACCGAGTCTGGGAGAGCACACGCCCGCGGCGGAACTCCTTCCGCTTTAGGAAAGCAGCATGGTTTCTCTCATACAGGCATGTATGAAGACATCAATCTCTCAAAAGGTCAAAAATCTACTTGAACTGGACAAGATGACCTGTGCATGGCCAATTGATGCCTTACTGCGAAATGTAAGCGTGAATTGACCTGGTCCCATTGGGTAGGAACGCAAACAGGGAAAACCCAGTAACCAAAATACCCAACTGTGACCGCCGATAAAATACATACTTTTTTTCCAATTTCCCCCACTCCATGCGCTCTGGTGTCTCGTTCTTCTCTCGCTTCTCCCCCTCATCTACTTATTCCTTTCTATCCCTCCGTTCCAGTGCTTCACTGCGTCCTGTCATTCTCTCTTCTTTCTCTCGTCCCCTCCGGTCTTTCAACTCCATCACCATGTCCGAGATCACTCACCCCACCATCAAGGGTAAGTATCTGCCCAACTCTACCCCGCCATCATGATAAAGTCAGCCACTTCAGTTGTTCGGCCTCTGATTAACCTGGAATTATCCATGGATGATGCATTCCTTATAGTGTCACCCAAGCTAACCCCTACGCCGTTCCAGATGGGTGGTTCTCCGAGCAGTCCGATATGTGGCCCGGTCAGGCCATGAACCTCAAGGTCAACCAGATCCTCCACCACGAGAAGTCCCAGTACCAAGACGTCCTTGTCTTTGAGAGCAGCGACTACGGCACCGTTCTCGTCCTCGACAACGTCATCCAGTGCACCGAGCGCGATGAGTTCTCGTATGCATAACCCACCACGAGCCTTATGCGACGAGACTAACAAGTCGTCTTTCTGCTCAGCTACCAGGAGATGATCACCAACCTCGCCATGAACTCCCACCCCAACCCCGAGAAGGTCCTCGTCATCGGCGGTGGTGACGGTGGTGTCCTCCGTGAGGTCGTCAAGCACGATACCGTCAAGGAGGCCGTCCTGTGCGACATCGACGAGGTAACAAACCCTGCTTTCTACATATGCGGTTGGTCACCAGACTCACGGGTTTTGATTATTTAGGCCGTCATCCGCGTCTCCAAGAAGTACCTCCCCGGCATGAGCATTGGCTTCCAGCACCCCAACGTCAAGGTCCACGTTGGCGACGGCTTCGAGTTCCTCAAGCAGCACCACAACGAGTTCGATGTCATCATCACCGACAGCTCCGACCCTGAGGGTCCCGCTGAGAGCCTCTTCCAGAAGCCCTACTTTGAGCTCCTCAGAGACGCTCTGCGTGATGGAGGTGTCATCACCACCCAAGGTTGTTCGTCGCCTTTCTTTTTCCGTCTTCTGCCTCTTTTTAACATATACAATATCTTCTTGATTTCTCATCTCTTTTGCGCATGCTTCACCCCCCACTGCCCTTCTCCCCACCATCTCCCCTATCCTCCGTCCTTCTTATCCATCCTTTGTTTTTATTCTATATTTTTTTTTTTGAGGGAAGGACACCAGGCTAACCATGGTTGCCCCAAACCACCCGTATCCCGGGATCGGTTTGGGTTCGCGTTTTGTCCATCACAGCCGAGAACCAATGGCTCCACCTCCCTCTGATCACCGACCTCAAGAAGTCCTGCAAGGAAGTCTTCCCCGTCGCCGAGTACGCCTACACCACCATCCCCACCTACCCCTCGGGCCAGATCGGCTTCATGGTCTGCTGCAAGGACGGCGAGCGCAACGTCAAGGAGCCTGTCCGCTCCTGGACCCGCGAGGAGGAAGAGCGTCTGTGCCGCTACTACAACCAGGATATCCACCGCGCCAGCTTTATCCTTCCTAACTTTGCCCGCAAGGCTCTGGGCAACTAGATTGCAGATGAGATCAAGATTTCTTCTTTTTTTTGTTTGAAAGAATACCATACCATTTTCTGTGATTCTACTACAGTCATACTTGGGGTGCACAATCTTATTTGAGGATTTAAAAGCTCTGGATCTAGATAATCTAATAAAGGTCAAAATATTACAAGCTGAGTAGATATTCAGGTGCAATTACTTTTCGCAAGGAAGTAAAACACGATGAACAGATAAATGGTATTGATTTTTTGCAGATGTCTAAATATACCAGAGATGACCTATCCTGAACAAGTCAAAGGCGGCCTTTTATTCTTCTCAAAAGGGAATTCGTAGGACATTAAACCATGGGTGTCAAAATCGGAGTTTCTCTCCGTATAGCTGTTTTCGCACCCCATAAACCGTGTAATAACTCGTTAGCCAGAAAATATATTGACAAAGAAAATGCGAGAGAAGTCATGACGCTAGAACAAGACGTCTACAGGATCTGCTGGAAAGCACGGTTGATGGGCGACCGGACGGGGAAACCCTTGTAGAAGTCGATGGTAGCAAGAGCGCGCTTGCTGATGCCCTCGGGAGTGAACTCGAACTTGGCGTAGACCTCCTTGTAGGGGCCGGAGGCACCGAAGCGGTTGAGACCGAACTGCTCGTGAGAGTAGCGCTCCCAGCCCATAGTGGAGCAGACCTCGACGGACAGAATGGGAATGCCGTCGGGGAGGACCTTGAGGCGGTAGTCCTTGTCTTGGGCATCGAAGACCTCGAAGCAAGGAACGGAGACGACACGGGCAACAACGCCGTGCTTCTCCTGGAGGTACTTGGCAGCGTCAAGACAGATGCCGACTTCGGAACCAGTGGAGATGAGGGTGACATTGGCGTCGGAAGCCTCAAGGACGGGGTAGGCACCCTTGAGGGCAGCCTCGATGCTGGAGTGCTCAAGCTGGGGCAGGTTCTGGCGGGTAAGAGCCAGGATAGAGGGGGTGTGCTTGGCAGTCAGGGCAGAGTAGTAAGCAGCGCTGGTCTCGTTACCATCAGCAGGGCGCCAGACCATGCAGTTGGGGAGAGCACGGAAGTGAGCCAGAGTCTCGATAGGCTGGTGAGTAGGGCCGTCCTCACCCAGACCAATGGAGTCGTGGGTAGCGACGTGGATGACACGGACGCGAGAGAGGGCGGACAGACGGACAGCACCAGCGGAATAGGAGACGAAGTTCAGGAAACCACCGGAGGCGGGGATGACGGTACCGTAGGCAGCGAGACCGTTCATGATAGCAGCCATGGCGTGCTCACGGACACCGTAGCGGAGGTAGCGGCCAGACCACTCACCAATACCGTACTCGGGAGGCTGGAAGTCAACAGCGTTCTTCCAGCGGGTGTTGTTGGAGCCAGTCAGATCGGCAGAACCAGACAGAAGCTCAGGGATGACGGAGTGGATCTTCTCGAGGACAGCCTCGGAGAGCTTACGAGAGGCAATAGCGGGGTCAGTAGGCTTGTAGACAGGGAGCGACTTCTCCCAGCCCTCGGGGAGCTTGCCAGCAAGACGACGGGTGAGATCGGCGTGCTCGTTGGGGAATTCGCTGGAGTACTTCTGAAGGAGCTGGTTCCACTCCTGCTCCTGAGCAGCACCCTCGTCAGCGTGCTTGTGGTAGAGGTCATAGACCTCCTGGGGAACAACAAAGCTCTGGGCGGGATCGAAGCCGAAGCGCTTCTTGACACCCTCAATGTCGTCGGCCTTGAGGGGGTTACCGTGGACACCACCAGTACCCTGAAGCTTGGAACCGAAACCAATGGTGGTAGTCAGGCGGATCATGGTGGGCTTGTCCTTGACGGACTGGGCCTCCTTGATGGCGGCCTCAATGCCCGCAAGGTCGTTGTCACCGTCCTTAACCCAAACGACGTGCCAGCCGTAGGCCTCGAAACGCTTGGTAACATCTTCGGTGAAAGCGCACTTGGTGTCACCGTCTGAGAAAGCACCAAATCAGCAAACGTTTGATAATCCATCGCAAATAGGATGATGAACTCACCGATAGAGATGTGGTTGTCGTCGTAGATGGCGATGAGGTTTCCGAGCTTCAAGTGACCAGCAGTAGAAGCGGCCTCACTGGCAATACCCTCCATGGCGCAGCCATCACCAAAGAAGCAGTATGTGTAGTTATCGAACAGGGTGTATCCGGGCTTGTTGAAGACACCACCACTGTGAGCCTGGGCAATGGCCAGACCGACAGCGTTGGCGAAACCCTGACCAAGGGGACCGGTGGTCACCTCAATACCGGGTGTGTCGTGAGCCTCGGGGTGACCGGGGGTGATGCTGTCGAGTTGCTGAAAGAATGATTGATCAGCCGACGGTTTGGGTCATTTGCTGTCCAGGGAAGGCTGCTACTTACACGGAAGGACTTGAGGTCATCCATGGAGATGCCATACCCGAAAAGGTGGAGGAGAGCATATTGGAGCATGCAGCCGTGGCCGTTGCTGAAGTGAATAAGTTAGCAAAGTTCGTATTGGCATGAGACGGGCTTCTTACGAGAGGACGAATCGGTCACGGTTAGCCCAGTCGGGGTTCTTGGGGTTGAACTTCATGAACTTGTTGAAGAGAACGTGGGACACGGGGGCCATGCCCATAGGGGCACCGGGGTGACCGGAGTTCGCCTTAGCGGTGGCATCGACCTGGAAAGCTGTTAGTATAACGTCATACCAACGATTCAATCAATGAAGCTGTGAATTGCCGCCCGACAGCCGTTCGGGTCGCAAAATTGAGGCTACAGGCATGACCCGCGGAAAATCCAATGATTTGAGTTTATCGGCGACAGCGTCGGGCTCTCAATTCCGCAACGTCGAGCTCCGCGAACACGAAGACGCGTGAACAGACATAAAAGACCAGCAACGCAGAGATTGAAAAGGAAGATCACAATAGACATACCGCAAGAAGACGGATGGTGTTAACAGCCAATTGATCGAGGTCGGTGTAACCCATGATTGCGGTATCTGTTGGGAGGCGAGAAGCGCGGTTAGAGCTCTGTTCTATTGAATGCTGGGAGAGAACGCCGTACTGTCTAGTGTTCAACCTGCCTTGTCTAAGTATAAAGAATAGAGGGTGGATGAAGCAAGAGCAGGGGTATGAAGGGAGACGGGAGGACAGAGAGAAAGAGTGGGAAGAAGAGAGGAAGATGGGGGGAAATTGTACAGAAAAAGGATGGAGGGGTTGAACTCGAGGGCATCAAAACGGCAGGTGGGGACGGTGATGTCGTGGTGGGGCATTCTGGAACTGCAGTGCTGTTCACCGGTCACCAACAGAGCTCTACTCGAACTAGGCATCCCGATCTTCCTGTCCAACCTCTCTGTCCGCTGCTCAGCTGGTCGGCAGAGTCAGCCTGAGTAAGGCTTAGCAATAATGTTTCTATTTGACCGGCGGTTCGGCGGATACAAACTCGCCCTCCCATGCCTCAAACCCAGCTCTAGCTACCCCGCCGGAGATGATATACCGTAGAGTATCTGCAATCCGCCGCCTCAAGCTCAATTACCAGAGACAATGACCAAGAGCATGTCTTGTATGAAATGCATCTCCGCGCCGACATCTGAAGCTGAGACGGCCGCGGAAAATGATCTTCCTAGCCCCCGGTCTAGGACCCTACCATGCTGTATACTAAGGTTCAACCGTCCAATATCAATAGCCGCAGCCAGAACATGGCCCTTCATTTCTTTTTCCGTCTCCCCCATCTCTATCATGGACAACATTGATCCGGAGGCTGCGGTTATTATCCGCCAAACTCTTCACCGTCACGAGGGGCAACAGCCCGGTAGGGCCGGTACCATTTGCCTGGCCTTGGCGGAGCAGCGTCCTCCGGCTTCGCCAAAGATGACAAAACCGACCACCTGGATGAGTCCATCAACGATCCAGGAACATCACCGGCATTGTCGGCTAGATTGATGCCTAGTCTAGTAGCAGTGTCCTTATCATGGGTCATGTGCTGGTTGGTAATTAGCCGGATTGACGGCGTCTGTTTTGCTCCGTGGTCTATAACCGCGTGTTCCTGCGGCAGATATATACCTCGGAAGACGTCCGTATTCAATAATGCTTTGAATACACGCTTTAAACATAGTTCGACAAGCATAACCCAGCTGACGCTTCATGTATTAAGCGGATAACTGTAGCCAACAATATGCCTAGATCATCGATTGTTCTTGAACCACAGCCTCGGCCGCCGATCAAGCAGCTGCCGCCATCACTACATACTGGCAACTGTCATACCACAACTACAGTAATTATTGCTCGATAATTAGAGGACCTAAGAGCTTATAATAAATCTCGGATCAACCCGGCTAGTAGTCTCAAGCGGCGCCTACATAAACCTGACGGTATGGAAACTGTCTAAGCAGCGCATGGCTGATTGGATGGCATATAGACATAAGAGACACTCGTCATCAATTAGATGTACTAGCTGGGCATATTCATTATACATAAAGAACAGAAGTTGGAAACATATCAATATGTGCAAGAACCTGGCAAAGACAGACAGAGACTCCTATCCTCCTAGGTATCATAATCCAAACCCTAACCAAAAATTCACCAAGTCCTTCGCTTAACTAATTAACCAGCACGACACCCGGAAAAAACTCCAATACACCACGTGAGAAACGCATAAATAAAGGGCCAACAGACTAGACGGCCAGCCGTCGATCCCAGCCGTTGACAAGCCCAAACTCGTCGATTTCATCATCCCCTGCAGGGATAATTACGCCTTGTAAAGGGTCCAAAAGACTTCCCACCCGGTTGTCCATAGGGAACGGCATAGTGTTCGGAAGCGGCAAATCGTGGTCTCTGCTGCCCAGGCTCGCGTCTGAGTAAACGCTCTGTGCCGCTAGTTCCTGAGGATGGGCGACATCGCTACTGCTAGTGGCAGACCACGCCTCTGGTGACAAGCCCTGGAGTTCATCGGTAGACGTCAAAGAAGGCGGCATAACCTGACCTTGTTGCTTGTGCATGTACTCGGCAGTCAAAGATGCGAATGGCCCATGGTCTTCACCGCACTCCTTGCCACCATAGATACCAGTGAAGATATTTGAGAATCCTTGATCCATATCGCTCACAACAAATTCCCAGTCGGACAAGGTCATGTTCCCGGATGGTGGAGCTGGCGGCGGGTCTGTTGGCACGGAGCAGGACAAGGGCGGATTGTTGTCATAGCCCAGAGGATGGTTGTAGACGTCTTTGCCCATCGGCGCGTGGTGCTGGAAGTCATTCGGGGGAAGGCTTGCCCAGCTAGGAGACCGTAACTGACGCTCAGTTATACCAGGGCTTGAACCAGAGAAAGTGTTCCTGCGAGACAACGACTCGTGTTTCTGATGTGAATGGTTCGGGCTGGTGCTGCCCATCAAGCGTGCCTTCCAAGCTTCGAGCTGTTTTTTTGGAGACTTTAGTGGCTTTTGCATAGGCGGGCTCATTTGCTGGGGCACCGAGATCGACGGGCGTTTGGTATCCAGCGATACTAAAACACTGGCCAAAGCGCTGAATTCGGCAGCAGCCACGGAAGATTCTAACTCAAGCTGTTCAATGACACCGGTGAGGACTTTTTGGCTTTCCTTCACAAGCTTGCTGTCACGCTTCAAGCCAATATTTTGCCAAAGAAGCCCAAGACCAGCAGAGCTGATGAGCTCTCTTCGGTTGATGCTAACGGAAAGACAAAGGCGCCTCTCATCAAGCAGTTGAAGAATTTGGATGATATGCTTTCCAGAATCCGCAGTCGCAAGGACGGACGGAGAGCGAATGTGCTCCTCACCGAAACAGACAGCCGGTCGATGGATAATAGACCGGATGAAATAGTACACCAAAGACTATACGCATGTATTAGTAACGTTGACATCACAAAAGCACAGACTATGTACTTACCAGAAGCGGCGATCGGCTGCTGATAACATTTGTGCTGGGCTTATCCCGAGGAAACTCCAAGCGGAGATGAGCGGGCAAGCCCTTGACCCACGTATCAAGCTGTTCCATCACGGAACGCATTTTCGACAATGGAATCTCGTATCCACCGTCAGATGGGTATATAGCCTCCAGCGTGCTGTTCAAAACCCTGGATGCAGAGAACAAGGCAAGCGCGCTGGAGATACGCGTCGACTCGCCGGGCAAAGTGGGTAAGAAGCCGGTTTCCGTCACGTTCTCATCATCGATATCTTCAGGGTACTCAGTTCGGATGTGCTCCTCGTGGAGAAGGACAGGAAGGCCAGTTAATGTTGCGCAAAGACTAGAGCCAGTTAGCAAAAGAACGTATCAATCACTGTTGAGCATAACTATACCGATCCAGAACGTATTGACACCAGAACACCTTCTTCCTAGTCTCGGCCAAAAGAGCGTTGGATGAAAAGACCCTTTGACTCTTCTGAAGCCTCAACTGATGGCAGACGCCGACAGCAAGACCGCGGTAGCGCAGTACACTCGGGTAGTCACCCTTGGTCAAGCAATACATTTGAGCTAGAACGTAGCACTGTAGGGTCGGGATAGAAATATCGGTAGATAATGACTCAAGGATGGGAGACCAATTATCCTCAAACAAGGTAGAATCCTGGTTTGTTCTCGACTGTTTGGGAATTAGCATTAATCCCCAGCAATGAGATACCTCAGAGCTTACAATAGCACCGAGCGCAGCAACGGCAAAAATCAGGTTCAGCTGGGCCATTTCATGTTTGTTGCCTTGGAAAGTCTCCGAGTTTGATAGGTATTGTTCATATGCCATGAGGATGGTAGGTCGGTGGACAACAGGGTAGAGCGGGGCCCATTCTTGGAAGAAGATGTTGATAAGCTGATCTGACACAAGGCGAGGTGCTGTTTTCAGAGCCTGGTCGACACGAGAAGGAGAGATAGGGGCGGGTGAAGCAGTCAAAGCCTTCGTAGAGGTCTCTGGTGCTAGCCGACCTTGATCTGCGAGCTTGTTGGTGAAGACACCTGATTCAACTGTTAGTACTGATACGCAGCATTCGGAAAAAGGGCGCCATATACCAGCAAAGCCACGAGTACAGGAAACACCAGATCTCTCGGCGTCATCTGCATCGTTCAAGGTGACCGGTTCTGGGACGTGAACGGCAGCTTCGCTAGAGGTAGGCACGCTCGTTGGAGCAGGCTGAGAAGTCAGGGCTGGCGAGCGAACAGCAGGAGTGGCCTTCTGCTGCGATGGCGAAGTAAAGGAGTGTATCCGAGAGAGCACATCAATCTTCTCGTCCTTCTCATCCAACAAGTCCTTGAGATCCCGGACTTCAGCTTCCAAAGCCCGTACTCGTTCCTCTAACGACTCTGTATACCCACGGGGAAAGGCTCGTCGACTTAGCTTATCGCTGGTCTTGCACTCGAAGCCGACATTGGCGCATTGTGTACAGCAAGGGCGAATTCCGTCGCAGCGAATCTTCTTACTGCGACACCGATCACAGGCTTGGGCAATGCGGCTCTGCGGGTTGTTGCCGACCTTGATAACTTTCATAGGAAGAATTCCTGGCATTTTGTTGGTATGTAGGGCGCGCTTAGCGCCAGCCCAGTTGATTATGGCTCTGGAATCGCGAGAGTCGTTTTTCGAGGTACCGACGGACGGAGAGCCGAGGTAAGTTATATCTTCAGGGGGCGATGAACTGAGAGACGCATAGAGTAGTGTCGAGACAGCGAGGATAGAGAGGAGAGAGGTCTTTTGACCGCGGGGAGGGGAAAGAGTGGAGAGATGCAGAAAAGGATGATGCAGAAAGCAAGAAGAATGAGGATTATTGAGGACAAGAGCCAAGTGAGAGTCACAGGCAGGATAGCAGTCTTGAAGAACGATCGGCCCGTATCGTGTAATAAGTAATACGGACAGTGCGGGTGCGGGTGACGGCGGGGGAATTGCCATGTGGGCCAGGATCAGCTTACGCAGCCAATGGCTGTACTTGTTTTACAGGGCATTCGTGTGCTCAGGCGACTCTCCGTCTATCATCGCATTATTAATTACTAGCGCCTCATCCATTTGCGCTGGTCAATACTAGCCCAATTCTATGATATCTGCTATGGGATCGTCGGAATCAGGTTGGAAATCCAACGAAAGAACGTAGTCAACGTCCATCACAAGGGGGGCTAATATGAGGCTGCTGGTCGCATGCCTCGCTTGGGAGATGTTTCAATAGTGGCAATGTGCTCCAGCACATCTTGAGTCCCAGAACCACGGGTTGGCGCCCAAGGTTTGTCCAGATCCTGGATAGCGGCTCATATCCAGGCTGCAAGTGCCGACAACGGCGTGTTCCCTATCTTCCCGATCGTACTATAGCATGGCAGAATAGAGTATAGTCCTCATATACCCCAGAGTATTCTGTAGGGACTGCGTGTTTCAGCAGCCTCGTCATTCGACCAACGTTTTTCTCTTCCTTCTACTCGTTACAGGTTCTTGCCGCGTTGGGAAAATGGAGGGTTGGGCCTCTGTCTTACTTGTCCGATGCTGCCCTAGTGCTGATTCAGAGAGCCGGGCGACCAGGATCCAAAGTTATGACCTCCCCTAAGTTCCCCTTGACCCTGACCCCAACTTGACTGCATAACGGAAAAGAACCGCAGCGAGGCCACAGGGCGACAGCTAGGCCATAACGGCGCTGTGCTTGCCATCGATTTCGGAACTTACGAGCATCATCCTACTGTGGCCGCAGGTCACCAGATGTACCAAGCCGCTTGCCTGAAGTGAGGGCATTCCATCGAAGCTCCCGTTGCAGTTAGTCTCCTTTCCCCCGGAATAGACACTAACCGGGGCTGTGTCAAGCTATATTATCGGGGTCCAGCTCGCTGCATCTTGGATCTTGACATTATTTAACAGCAGGAGTGAGCGTTGAGCTTGCCAGTTGCCACTAATGTCCCCGGCTGTTCGTGCCTAGATTCTGGAGTACAACTGGAGTCAAGCGCGGGGAATCGAGTCTTGAATTAGATTGTGGGCCTGATCCAGATGCGTGGAAATCAGGGATAAGCATGTACTTCGTACAATAATGTACAAATGCGGACGCCACAAGAATCATGCCATGTTACTGTCATCGTCTTGTCAATTGGGTGTTGGACCTTCCTGGGAGAATATGCGCTGTATTAGCGTTACAGTCATGCTTTCCCCACGGTACCCGTGATTACTTGTTCTCCAGGAAAATCCCGAGCCTTGGCCGAAGAATCGCGGCTGTGGGGCCTTGGCCTATCGATCCTACAGTGGGTACGGAGCTCTTCTATATTGGCTCAACCAACCACAGATGAGTGATCAAGCACCTTGTTGATCGCATCAAAATTGCACTCTCATAACCTTGGAACCTCTTGATTTCGTGGCCGGATGTGAATAGACTTCTCCACTGGCAGTCTAACTCAGAGGGAATCCCGAACGTTCCCCGTGCCATAGCACTCCAGACCCCAGAAAACACCCCGATTCCGGAGTATGACTCCATGACTTGAGCAGTGGTTTCGACCCTTCAACATTCCTGGAACCCATGAAGCCGAGTCTGGCACCCCAAACGTCTCCGCGGAAACAGCTACATCTGCTGACTCGCTGAGCCCCTGGCCCGCTTGATGTTCCAGCCATGAAGTCTGGACTTTGAACCAAGGGAACACAATGGCTGTGGTTGTGAAGATGTTCCAACCTATGATATCCTGTCAAGCTGAAAGGCAAGGGCACGGAGATCATAACGTCATAAGCCGATCCGTGGGGATACTTGTACTCAAACTCGAAAGACATTTAACTCCGTAGGCGGGGCGTTCTCCATAAACGTTGGATATCGTCATGCTTGCATATACTCATAACCACACACTGCATTAAGCCGTACGGAGTAGACTCCACTGAAGTTGTTGAAGGATGCCTGACCTCCACGAATGACAGAATGAACGGATCATGAAAAATCATCTTCAAGTTCAGCAGACTGTTGTTGAGCAAGGTAGGCTTGGACCGACCCGCTTGTCATCAAATCATCTCTCTGGAGGCGATGAAGTCAGCACCCGAAGATGGGTTAGCTTTCTAGAATTACTCCGGAGTACGTACCTGTTTTTCACAATCCTCGATTGCAGTCTCTAACAACCGTCTCTCCAGTTCCCGCAGTTTGGTGACAGTATTGAACACATCAGGCCGGAAAAGAGCAAGCATATCCTCGCTCTGTCGAATGTCCGAAACCATCCTCTCCGTTGTCTGCAGCATGAATAGTTGGGTCTCAAGCCGCTCGAGAACGAGCACGACCGCTCGAAGCCGGAAGATATCCCAAAGCGGTTCTGCAGCTAGGAGATCTAGTAGGTGATCAGGGGTTTTCACTTCTTGCGTCTTCCATGTCATCGTAAGTTCCTTTGAGCCATCAACATTCTGTAGTACGGCAAAATCCAGCCCGTCTTCTTCATTGATGCAGGCCCACCAGACAATTGGGCTCTCCCAAGAGGACTGAAACTCCTCCGAGTCCGTAGGCTTTGAGGTAATGCGGAGCCCTGGAGTTTCCCTGCAAAACGCCATCTTAGCCATTCTCAAAGGATCGTCTTCCGGTATGTCCAAATCCAGAAACATCTGCTTCGCATCGCTTCTGTCCGGGTCAAGGAAGCCGTATGAGAAGACCATCTCGGAGGCCGCTTTATCCTGGCCGTATCTTCACCCACCACCGTCAACAATTGAACTTCTTCAATTTTTTAAATCGAATTGGAGGACTTACGAGATAGTGACTTCCTCATCCGCGCGCAAGTCCTTTCCTAGTCGCAGCTGAAGTATAGCATTGCCATCTTTGTCTTTCTCATACAGCGCATTCACGGTCGAGTCAGACGCATGATTGGCCATATCAACGCAAGGGACCATTGCATGTCCATAACCAGGCAAGTCCACCATGCGCGAACGGAAAATCGCATCGAGATACTTCAAATCTTCAATAGTGACAATACCTTCATTCCACCAGAGGTCCCGACACCATTCGATGTCCTCTGTCGTGTCACGGAGATGATCAAATTCCTTTTCTAGTGATATGACTTTTGCTTCGTAGGCCATTCTCAAGGAAGTCCCGCGTAAAAGCTCTAGCTCCTCAATGGTCCATGATGTTGGTAATGGTACAGAAGAAGGCAGGAACTTCACATATTCCGACCAAGCATTAGATGCGCCGACTTTATGCTTCTGTCCGACAAGGTCTGGCGATGAATGCGTATATTGAATCAGGAGGAAGATTAGTATGGCACCTCTAGCTGTCTGCAAATGTCAGATACAATCCTTCGAACAGACACATGATGAGAAAGCAGCATACCTTGCCAAAATCTCCAACAGCTTCTAGCACCTCACGGAGGTGCTGGTCATACTTGGACCGTTCCTGAACCATGTCTAGACATAGTATCATATCAGAGGGTACCTTGAGAAGAACATCGTTTTCGGGGGCCTCATAACTCTCTGACTGCTTGGCCTCTGTCGCAACGATCGCGCCGCCCTTGTCTGTACCATGTTCTGTTGTTAGCTTCCGGAAGGTGACCCCACGGAGGGAAACATTGTAGAGACGCGCGAAGGGTATCAGCGCATCTATGGACAAATATTCTCTCTTCATGGCCTTGTGTAGAATAGCCTCGAAATTATCGAGCCACCCTATGTTCGCGAGGCTATGGATGATCTCTCAGAGCTGGAATGCAAATCGTGGTTGATGCCAACCTCCGCTCCGGGCCAAGATTCAACCGCCGAGCAAGCTCTTATCGATAAGGACCCAGCCTGGCCTTAAGCCCTATCTTGATTCGCCCGTTTTGGGACAATGACAGGAGCCTCCATCATGTCGACGTCACATTCAATCCGACCAACGGCGTTAGCAACCGGGGCATTGCACGGGGCGAAAGGAGATAGATATAAGCGTGATGCTGCCCTTAGTAGACCCGCGATTGTTACTTTTTCCTAGACTTACTTAGTTGAACCCAACGCAAGTTCTAGATCATCTACGTACAGCCTACAATTATCATGTCTACAATTCGCAGCGCCCGTCTTATCTCTTCAGTTTCAAGAAACTCCCTCACTGGCTCGCGGTCTCTTCTTCCGACGGCAAGCCGACCGAATATTCACTTCATTTGGAGGGTGCAAGCCCGCCATAATAGCGGCGTAACACAGGACTGGAAGGGATCATCAGGAGAAAAGTCCACAGCACACCGCGTGAAGCACGAGAACGATAAGACGGATCCGGAGACGATAGCGGCTAGCCGGACTATGAAGGACAGAGAAGAAAATTTTGGCGTGGGAAACACTGGCGAGTCTGATGCTGCAACTGAGAGAGGAGGCCTGAAAAATCAGGAGAAGGTCAAGAAGGATCATCCCAAGGCGCCTACGCCTGTTCTTGGTATCAATGACGAGAGAGCTCAGGTAAATCGGCTGCTCACTGAACTTGGATCGCACGATGCTGACTGCGTGGCTACAGAAAGGAGTTTGATCGGATAGACATGGCTGGTTGCTCAGTGTTATCGAAATATAGTCGCATCGTGATTTAGTCCTTAGCGTATATTTCCGTGCCTGCGTGGTGACTCTGAAAGCAGTTTGCTTGGCGAAAAGTCTATTCAATCCCCGACTGGCCTCGAGTCGTAGATATCTGCACTCTAGTCTTTATACAGTCCATATCTATCGCCCAGGTTTGAATGAAAGCACCTGTGGAATATATTAGCCACTTGAGCACTACTTGAGGAATTATGAAACTCACATCGTGCTTTCCAACAGCCACAAACTCATCTTCCGCCACGCGGACGCCTCCAACGCCTTCGATGTAAGATATCGGTACATCGCCCATGACTTTCCGCGCAACATCACCAACGGTGCTGTTCCTGGTGCAAGTGTTAGTGACCACACAATAGAAATAGAGAATATATGAGACTCACTTTTTGACTAAGACACAATCCCGGAACGCTGCGGTACCGGCCCCCGATGAGAAAGTGTGTAGATTTCGTACAGGAAAGACCGGCACAAGCCCTAAGACCTCAGCTGCCCGCGAAAGACATTGCACAACGCCGGTTGAGCCGAAGCGATAAAGGACCATGTCCTTGAGGTTCTCCACACGACTGTTGCAATGTTAGCAGATCCATCTGTGCATTAAGCTAGGGTTCATTACGTTTTTAGCTTCTCGTCCATCTCTCTGAGACCTCCCCCATCCGGATCTCCGTCCGCAATGAGGTCTTCCCTCGTATCTACGAATTCACTGCCTTCTGTATATTTGACGTAGTTTTGTTTGGCAAGTCTTCGAAGGAATACCTCGGATATGGCGGAGCAGAGAACAATGCTCTGGGGGTCTTGCATCTTTGCGATCTTACTGATATTCTGCGAGCTGGGTTAGCGCTACTTGGATAACCGATAGGAAAACCGACCTTATCTGCATCAGGATGATCAATCTTGTTGAGCGCGAAAACCGTGGGGAATTTCTCGTCGATGAATGCTTGTACGACTTTCTCCACGGTCTCGTCTGACCATTCCTCGAGCGGTTCTTTTAATGCCAATTTATCCAAGCATCTTGCAACAGTTTGCGGGGTACTTCCGTACCCTGAAAATTGGTTCTGTAACGTCTCCATGGCAGTTGCCTCTAGTGTCAAAAGTCAATGGGAAACCGGTTGAAATCAAAATGTCATCCACCTACTTATCGCCATGTGTCTTCGCTTGATAGATCCCCTAAGTATCATCATTAGCCTGAATTGCATGCAGAAGGAGGCAGCCACCATACCATTTTTGCATCAAGTTTCCGAGCACCCACCGCACGATTTCCGACCTCAACCATTCGATATCTTGCGACGGATCATAACCTCGTGTAGCTTTCCCTATACCAAGATATCAAAACATTGACTCGACGCAAGTAGAACCAGTGTAGGTATCGGGGTTGGTGGCACCGACCTTCTGCATCTGTGGTTCCACTTACATCAACGACGTGGATCAAGGCGTCCGCTTGGCGCAAATCGTCCAAGAACTTATTCCCTAAGCCGCGCCCTTGATGCGCTCCCGGAACCAGACCCGCAACATCCAGGAGTTCGATTGGAACCGAGCGCTTTCCATCCGTACAACCACCGTAGTTTGGCTTGCATTTATCTGTCACGCCGAATCGTTGACAGGCGCAATCTATTTGGAGGTAACCAATGGCTCGCTGTGGATCAATTGTAGTGAATCTGGATAGTCGGAAATTAGGACCGCGCGTGGGAGAGGCTTGTTTGTCTGTTGTCGCATTCGAGATGGCCGCGGAGCGGAGATATGCGGGTACATCGGTAGGTAAGACTCACGGGAAGTTTCCTGTCAATTAACAGTTCGATTAGTATACGGAAACAGCAAATTTATGCGCAGAGATACCCACCAACTTTTGAAGAAGCATCTGTCAAGCTATTTAATGTAGTGGATTTCCCACTGGACGGCTGTAGCCCTCAGTTGGATTAGCGGGGTGCTTCTTGAAGGTAAGGCGAGACAAACAGACCTTCCCAACCAGACCAACTAACGGATCCCTCGGCATAACAGCGGATGTAAGGCTCTTCCAAGACACTCAAGCAGCAAATCTTCCAGAATAAAAGTAGACGCCGACCAAGTCAGGTAAAGCAAGAAAATGCATAGCGGGGAGCATTCAGATTCTGCCGCATTAAATTTGAAGGCGGCGGGATGCGTATCAGTTTACCCTCAATACAGTCACGTGCCAGGAAGGCTTCGCGACAGCTTAATGAAGTACTAGAGGCTTGACTCGAGTGCCTTTTCCATTGGCTGGAGAGACGATTGCTGAGTCGTCGAGTATGACTACACTTTTGGCGTTCTACATGTTCTGCTCATTCTCCTAAGTAGGATCCGGGTTGTCTTTCGCAGTCATACGGTTCAACTCGGCCACAGGCAGTCCAAAGGAAGCTGCTATTTTTCCTTGATACCCCGGACGAAGTACACCGACCAGCAGCAGTCGCGCGAGAAAGTCAATTCGGCAACATCACACGCGACTGGGACCCTGATAAGCTAGGTAATGTCATCCACTGTCAGATCGTGATAGTCAGGGCAAGCCGTCCAGGCTCAGCTGTGCCATATGACGTACTGCCATCAGCTACCTACCCAACTGAGACAAGATGGCTCTGAGGAGGCTGGATTGCAGTCATTACGGGGTACCGTGTCCAAGGGAATCTGATAGAGAATGTTCCTCTATGTTCGAATGAGCTACGTATGTTGGATGCTGGGCCCACCGTCGCCTTGACCGGCGACATGGTTCTCAAGACCGCCATAACGTCATCGTGATTCATGGCAATGGATGCCAGACAGTCTCACCATTTAAGTTGAAGTCGAGTGCTTCATCTTTTTAATCTTCAGAATCATCGAATCAATTAATCATCCAACGAACTACACCTTTCTACAAACCTCACAATCACTATTTCCATCTCGCCTTTACCACTTCAACAGACCACCACCACCACAATGTCTGACAGCACCTTCCACACCACCACCCAGGACATCCGCAAGTCGGAGTCTCACGCTTCCCACGCTGCCAAGGGCAACACCCCTAAGGACTCTAACGTCTCTGCCATGAAGGTAAGTCTGGGCTCCTCGATGCTGTGCCCACGAACATGTACTAATTGTGATGCAGTCCATCATCGACCAGAACACAGACAAGAAGGCCGACATTGAGAACACCAGGACCAACCTGCCTCTGCCAGACCAGCCCCCAGTCGCCAGTGACTGGAACTCCGCTGATCAGCGTACCGTCAACGTCGGTTCCGGCCGTGTTGAGGCCCCCATCTCCGGCGACAGCAACTCTGCCCTGCGTGGTCCCGCCACAGCATCAAGCAGTGTCCGTGAAGATGGATCTGAGACGCACAGGAACACACAGCCAACAAGCAACGTTGGCCGGGGAGACCTCCCTGAGGATGCTCAGGCCCGATGAATTCATGATGTGTTTGATTTGATGCATGTAATATAGCGATGTGATACGATCAAATTGAAGCCTAATGACCATCTGAAGTCATCCATCCATCTCTCTACCATTAAATATAGGTACCGTAGTATTGTACATTGTCCGTTCTACAATCGCCAGGATTGGGGACCTGCCGTACTGTCTCCATTAATCAATATCACAGGTTGATATCCACGAATCCGCGGGATGTTTAATTGCAAACATTCCGTAGCTCCACGAGTAAAGGATCCATGGTTCGCTACAATATGCATACCTTAGTTGCACCACCTGTGCAGAAAATCAAACACAAAGTCGAATGTTGGATACAGTCCTACTCCGTAGGCAGTATCCTGGAATCCAAAGTTTCAGAGTGCTAATGAACAAAAGTACTATTGTACGTAAGTATTGCAATCCTATCACACAATAATGGATTCCACCTACTGCTTCTCACCCTGACATGAGGTTTTCGAAACTGCAGATTCCCTAGCTTTGGGTAGACTGCTTGGTGCTATGCTAGCTTGCGGAGAGTTGCAATGTGACGTCAAATATGTCAATCATCCCAGCATTATTGCATCAAAGCCGACCATTCAGCATGAAGCTATACCCACAGTTTCGCTGGACATCGCGCCGGCCAGACTGCGTCACAACCACTGCAGCTGATGCATCTAGAAAGGTCTACCTCATTTCCCAATTGACGTACCTTTCGTTAGCTGATCCATGAGAGCCCGGAGTAGGTAGCCCTAGTTTTTCCGTCAGCATGACATCACAACAAGCGGAAGCAATGCTATATAGGAATCTCCCTTCGTAGGCTTGAAGGTCCAGACATCAGCACTCTAACTCACAAGCAAAAGAATATCCTCACCTTGTTCATCAGATTTCTCTCACCTTATACATACCCATAACCATCACGAACACATCGCATGACAATGGATCTCCAAGGCACTCCCATCCCCTCCGGCCAGCGCGGCATGAAGAACACCACTGACCCCATGGCCGATCGCCCCGTCAACGAGCCCTCCGGCCCAGTCCTGAAGGATTCCCTCGCCGCTGAGTCCGTCAACCACGGCGGCTCCTACAGTGCCAACCGCAACGCCGAGCCCATCGGAGCCAGCTCCAAGAACACAACCACAAACACAACCGACACGTCCGCCGCCACAGAGCTCCACTCAGCCGCCAACGCCCGCGAGCGTCAAGAGCCCCACGGCTCACACCAGTACCCCGACTCGCTCGGCGGTCAGGCAGAGTTCCCCGGCGCCCACATCCCAGAGACCGGATACGTCGGCGGCTCGACCGCAGGAAAGAAGGACCTAGGCATCAACAAGCCCGAGTACCCTGCTTCTGAGAAGCTATCCCAGGGCCAGTCCCAGTCCCAGTCTCAGGCCCCCGCTAGTGGAAGCGGCTACCAGACACGAAGCGCGACTGCTGCGCAGAAGAAGCAGGATTACTCGTCAGCTGCTGCTGGTCAGGGCGGCGAGTTCCCTAGCGACCCTAAGTACAACGCTAGCTTCAACTCTGAGCTGGGCTCTGAGGACGACCCCGGTCGCTTGGCTGAGCAGAAGTTCCAGCGACGACAGGCCGAAACTGTTGCTGCTGCTGCGGCACCGGCACAGAAGAGTACCGGTGACCAGACTTGGTACCAGCCTCTAAACACCGACCAGCGTGCTTAGACAAAGTAATAATGACCTGCTTATTTCAGTTCTTGATGAACCATGCCATGTATATTAGATGAAGTGTTATGAGCCAAAACCGATTAGGATTAAATACATATCCTAATTTATCCCTCGTATCAAATTGATACAGCCGACTGTAGAAGGAAGTTGCTGTAGTTTAGAACTTCTGCGAGTAACCGTAATCTATTATCGTGTTTTGAACCTCCTCGTGAAGAGTGACCTGCAAATTTGGGTACTGGTTAATTGACCACAATAAGTCTACAAGATGAGTTGTCAGTTACTTTGGAATCCGATCAGCATCATGCCGTGTTAATTTGATACTTCCAGCCTTTTCGTACACCAATTGAGAACGCCGAATTTTGCAACAGATAATCATAGAACCCAGTGAACACGACCAAAGGTCAGACCCCAAAGACATGCGCTGTCTTGTCAAACAAAGCGGAACTGTACAGTCGTGGAAGATGGCAAGACGCATAAATAGCCGTATAATTAGAAATAAAAAGGAAAAATGGAAGGTGCTAGGCATCCAGCTCGCACTTATAGGTTCACCTGCGTGAGCTCCTTCTGGGCGAGCTTGGCCAGCTCCTCAAAGACCTTGCTGAAATCCTCATCGTCACCGTCGGCATCCTTCTTCTTGCCCTTGGCCGCGGACTTGGGCACAACCATCGTGACACTTGTGGGGCGCTTCGTGGCAGCAGCGTTACCGAGTTCCGCTCGGGATGTGACGAAAACATAGGGGATACCGTGGTCCTCACAGAGGACAGGGATGTGAGAGATAACGTCCATCGGTGAGATGTCGGCAGCAAGGATGACGACGGCGCTGGGAATAGCAACGGTCTCGTTGGGGGCAGGGATAGGCGACTTCCTGAGGGCCTTGACGACCTCCTTCACACCACGCTTAAGGCACTTGTTGACGGCAGCTGTAGTTATGCTAGTTAGCACGGATCAATGTTCCGGGCAGTTTGCGAGGTAACCAGTTGCATTGGATGAAAACAGAAGAAAGTGGGAGCATTAATCATGCAGGCGCAGTCACAGAATTAGGAAGCTTACCCTTCTTCACGCTCTTCAGGACCTTCTTGGCCGACTTGTCCTCGAGCAGAGGCCTGGCAAATGGCACGAGAGCACCGATGGGGCGGATCTCAACTTCGCCGGTCGCATCAACGCCGTTGACGGTGGCTGTTGAAGGAGCCTCGGCCTCAATTCCCTTCAGCACTGCATCAGCAAGGGCAGTCTTGTCCTTCTTGTCCTTCTTGTCCTTCTTGCTCTTGGAAACGCCGTCCTTCTCTGACCGCTTCTCCTTCTTCTCGTGCTTCTCCTTTCTCTCAGACTTGTCCTTGGCCATTGTTGTTATATTTAGCGATCGACGGGTGGAACGGTGAATCTGGTGGATGAATGGGGTCGGCGCGAAAGGGTGTAGCTGCAGCTGTTGGAATTGACAGTAGAACAAAATTCAAAATTATTTCGGAAGAATAAATTTTGGCGCTAAACCAGGTCGGGAGTGCAATTCTTCCAAGTGGTGCCCAGGTCACTGCTGATGACTCAGCACTCATCTAGAAATCCAGCCGGGGAGTCTCTGCTCCAAACAATGAAGCTCTTTCGTCCTATCCATCTGTTGCTTGCTTTTTTTCTTGTTGGCCTTTTGCAACTGCCCGGGAAAAATTGCAAGCCCTTTATGCCACGCGAATCCATGTGATTAGGGGAGTAATTGAGTTGCTATGCAATTCATCTGATCTCAATTGCAAATGTATGTTGCGAGCGCATAGCAACGGCTTGACCTCCACGATGACTACGTCGCTGACTTGCTTCAGATGAGCTTCAGGAGGAGCTCAGTTCATTCAATAGGGTCTCCGGTCAGAGACACCTCACCGTTGGTCCTTCCACCGGCTCCGAGCTATTTACGACAATCCCTAGCCCGTTCCTCTGGCCCTCCGAAACCTGGTACGTTGACCCGTGGCGGACGGCGCGTTGCTCAAAGTTGATTGATTCCATAGACCCGGAGAAGGATGAACTACGAGTGCAGGTGAATACTCTGAAATATGATCTAGAGAACTCCAAGCAAGAACGCGAGTTGATGGTTCTACGCCATGAGAAAGAGCTCCGGGAACTTCAATCAAGAGCGGATGCGGACTTTCGAAAAGCGCAAGTAAGTCGACTAGACGCCTCGCCGATACGCAACTGCGAATCTCACATTTCTTAGGCTGCCGAATCGTCTAGCAATCGCGCCAACCACAAAACCGAAGCTCTCGCAAAGGAGCTGAGAGAAGCTCAAGAAAGTGCGCTAAATGCAAAGGTCGATCTCGAGCGAAAAATCCGCAGCCTTCAAGACCAAAATCAGACGTTGAAAGAAGAAATGGAGGACGATGAACAGCAGCTGCTCGACCAGGAAAGGCAATCGAAATACAAGATCAATGAGTTGGAGACAATGCGGTCGTCCCTTCAGAAGACACTAGAGGAGCTTCATCGAGATCTCGAAAATGCAAAAAACGAGGCCCAGGCCGCACAAGATAAGCTTCGTGAGCGCGAGTCGAACATTGCTAATCTAGAGGCGGAAAATATCCGACTCAAAGCCGAGGGAAATGATGCGGAGACCTTGGTTGTTCTCAAGAGAGAGCTTTCCGATCAAGTCAACCATATCAGGACCCTGGAAACTAGCAACAGGGCACAAAACGCAGAATTGCAGCAATTACGCAAGGTACAGCGGAATGTCGAGGTAGTTGAAGAGCAGAAGAAGTCGTTGGAGAACCAGCTGCAGCTCGTGAAGGGGGTCGAAGCTGAGCTAGAGACCCTCCAGATTCAAAAACAACTACTTGAAGATGAGCGGCAATCTTGGTCCAGCCTGTTGCAGGACAGCGACCAATCCTCAGCATACGATTCACCAGAAGCTGTCGTCAAGGCTCTGGTCAAGGAACAGATCGAGAAAGCTAGTGCTATCGACAGACTTGGAAGTATTGAAGCACAATTTCTGGAAAAGGACGAGCAAATAAAGAACCTCGAAAGCGAACGATCCAACTTGAAACAAGAGATGGAAAAGCTCCGTGCTGCTGGGACAGCCGCCAGTGGCCCCATGGCAGAGACTCGTGTTAGGGCTCGATTGGAGCGACAACGGGCACTTGCCCAGAAGGAAGTGGAATATCTTCGCGCTCAGCTGAAGACTTTTGACACCGAGGAGGAAACCATGAACGCAGAGCAAGGGCAATTCGACGCGCAGAAAGCCGAGCAAATCGCCAACCTCGAGAAGATGATCGATGAATACCGGCAGGAACTCGCAACGGCCCACGAAGAACTCTCCAAGCGCGAGGCCCCTCAGCAGGAGGACAGCACTGAACCCAGAGGCACAAAACGCCCTCTCTCACCAGCCGAGAGCGACGCGGAAACCGAGCGCCTCTCTGTGCTCACCCGCAAAAACAGGAAACTCCAAGAATCCCTCTCCAAATCCGAACAGGCCATGACCCTCCTTCGCAAGGAATTTGATGCCACGAAATCCCAGCTGAGGCACTACAAAGCCAAATCCCGCACCCGCATCCTTGAACTCCGCGACAACCCAACCGCGCAAGCCGAAAACCTCAAACTCTCCACAATCACCACCCTCAAGAACGAAAACGCCGACCTCCTCGCCCAACTCCGCGGCCACCACGAGTCCGTCAAAGCAGTCCCCATCTCCACCCTTGAAGCCATGAAACTCGAAGTGCAAGACATGGAGCGCGCTGTCGCAGACAAAGAAAAGCGCATGCGCCGCCTCAAGGAGATCTGGACCGCCAAGTCCTCCGAGTTCCGCGAAGCAGTCGCCTCCCTGCTAGGCTTCAAGCTCGATTTCCTCCCCAACGGCCGCGTCCGGGTAACGTCAATGTTCCACCTCTCCTCTGCCTACCGACACGGCGAGGAAGGTGCTGGCTCAGATTCTAGCGGCCCAGGGAGCATGGGCAATGGCGAGGAGAACTCGATCATTTTCGACGGGGAGAACGGCACGATGAAGATCAGCGGCGGACCCAACAGTCTCTTTGCGATGGAGATCAAGCACCTGATCAAGTTCTGGGTTGAGGAAAGGAAGGATATCCCTTGCTTCCTTGCGGCCATGACGTTGGATTTCTATGATAAGACGACGAGGGCGGCAAGGATATGATTTTTCTTTCCTTTTTTCTTTCTCTATTTAATCCACCTGACTTGTTCTAGCAGTCGGTCGAGCTTTCCTATCGTGCGATGTCTGCTCTTTTTCTTTCTCTTTTGTATATACGAGTTTACGGAGTATGCTTCGCTGGTTGACGGTGGATATATTTTGGTAATTGAATTGAAGTGATATCCTGGCTCGAGAGCCCTTTGTTCCCAACCACCTCGTGCTTTGTTGATGAGTATGTTTGCCTTGATAAATTATGATACGACTGATAGTCTTTCGCGGAATTCGTGGATGTGGACGTAGGTTAGTAAGAATATCTTTACTCAATGAGTCTCCAGTGGCACTGAGTATATTTTACCTTCATCCTAGAGATATGGTATTGCACAGTACAAAATCAACAAAGATGTAGTCGCAACATGCTATTTACAGATCACTATTCACAGTAATTACTACATGCAGCGCATAGAGCAAGGCAAGGTAAACATTACAATAATAAAGCCAAGACAAAATGAATAACAAGCAGAAGCGTTCAGTGCTAAAGGACAAGGATGGGAAGGCAAGAACAGGACCGCAGCGAGATTGTATGTAAGGAAAGAGATACAGCGAAAAGGCGAAAGAAAATGGGGTAGGTTAATGTAGAGGAAGAGAAGTGTTCGTACAAAAATTGCTATTGTATGTACCTGCGAGCCTTAACTTAGGAAGAGACGTACTTTCCAACAGCAAGTTTCCGCGCCGTTGGGACATCGTTCCACTGAGGCTGAGCATTGTCCTCGTCCGCAAAAGGATCAGACCCAGCTGGCCTTGAAACCGTACTGATTCCCAAACGAGATCCGGCATCAGGCGTGCGAACCTCGAATTTCGCCTCGACCTTGCCCTTCTGCGGCCAGCTGTTGGCCGTAGAGAAGCGAACGAGCAGCTTGCCGTCTGATCCACTGTTAACCTCGAACTCAGGGATTTTCCAGACCACTGCTGACTGCTTGCGGCGGAAAACGGCACCGGTGTTGGGGTACATGACGGCGTTGGTGGCGTGGGCAACTTCTCGATCTTCTTGGGGAGAAGTGTCGAGGTTAACGGTGAGAACCAGGTTCGTCAGGGTGATCGAAGTTTTCGACATGGAGGAGGCAAACGACGGGTTTAGGGAGTAGAAAATAATCACGCTGGCCTGGAACTCCTCGAGGTTCCACACTGGTCTAAAAATGACTGGACAAAAGGCCGATGTGTCTTCAGGATTGATGTGGACCTGGTATTTGAAACCGACAGTCGGAGTAGGACGTGTGATACTGGAAAGCGAAACATCATATTCACCTCTCTTGTCGTCCGACTGATCCTGCACCTCGCGAATGAAGTTCGGGTTTGCAGCTACCTTCTCTAGGACCGGGAAGTTGTTCAGACGCACTCGGATCTTGTCCGAGGTGATCTCTGGAGCGGCATTAAACGCCAGAGCAAGTTCGCCGACAACGAATGACTTGGTTACCGCGCCTTCTGAGAACCAGGCATTGACTGTTTCAATGATGGACGCATTCAGCCCGGGCTCGTGAAGTTCGGAGTGTGCAACAGGGCCCGAGATACTGTGCAAAGTATGCGATGATCGTATTGAATTTGTGTCGGACATCGCGTGGTCATCAGTAGGGCTGATAAGCGAAGTCACATGCCTACCTGGCGAAGTTGGAGATGTGGGCTCAGAGACGTCATGAGCTGTGGCTAGACTGGGTACAGCATGTACGGGCGGCGGAGTACTAGGAATAAAGACAGTATTACGAACATCGCGTCGCCCACGTATCGTGCCCGCATTCCTCCTAACCCCACTTTGTTGCGCTTGAATTCGTAACTGACTAGCCATGTCGCTCATGGCTTGTTGAGCCTGATTTTCGTCTTCGGGGATCGGCTGATCTCTGATCGTCAGATTCGACCCAGATTCCTCGTGTCTACTAAGCTGTTAGCTCGCTTTTAGTGGATTGTACTGCTTAGATAAACCTACCCAGCTGCCTCTCGTTGGGCCAGGGTGATCTCATCTATAGTTTGCGGTCGTTCCGAGTATCCCTCTGCATCGACCCGTGGCTAAGACGAAGTGTTAAACAGTTGAAGTTTTTTGACTTTAGGAGCTACTTACTTCATTTGTAACGCCTGTGAGACCTGCCGCAGCCACGTTGCCCTGGGGCGCAAATCCATTCGTATCGAGAGCCGCCGGTTGAGGAGGTGGACTTGGCGCGAAGCGGCTCCGGTCCTCGCGGTCCGTAGATTCACTTGGGAGGCGTGTATTTTCGCTGTAGCTGCCTTGTGAGGTAACCGCGGTGTCTGGACGCTCAGGAGGGTCCTCGGGAATTTGTATATTGTGGGCATCTCCCCGCTTGAAGGACGAAAACGGGCTGCGGTATTTCTTGTCCGAGGACGGACCAGAGGGTAAAGCAATACTCTTCCTTCTATTCATCACCGTACCGAGCCGCCTAAGACCCCCAAAAGGTGTACCGTGTCGAGGTTCCGGGACTATACTACTGTTAGCATACTTCGTCCTGCACGCGCTAAAGATCAAAGCTTATGGCAACGCACCTGGAGGTGGCGGTGGCTTTGCGCGCCCAGAGCTAGCTGAGCGATGGCTCGCAGCATCGTCCTGAACGCGTGGTGGAGGTGGTAGAGGTGGTTCTGGAGCTAGTGGCGCCGGAGGTGGTGCGACGGGTGTAGGCGATGATGTTTGCTGTCGAAGAGGCGGAACTGGTCGCCCGCCGTTGATCTTTGCAGCAAAAGTCTTAATCTCATCCGCGGTCTCCACATTGAGAAGAACGTTCAAGCAGCTTTCCGCCGCCTGCCGACATCGCTCGACCTGGTCAGACTCATGGGTTTCCAGTTGCGTCAGAACATCTCGAAGATGGTTGAGTCGGCTTTCATCTGCCGCCTGAAGCTGCTCAAAAACAAACGGCGCTCTTGACTCCCATTGCTGGCCCACCTCGTGCGCAGCAGTAACGGCAGTCGCCAGCTTGTCCGCGCCCTTTGGGCCCTTCTCCTTGGCCTTTTCGACCTTCTTCTGCGAGTTCTCCACATTCTTTGCTAGAGCTGTAAGATCATTTTGGACCCCAGGCATCGACGCAAGCTCTTTGTTCTTGGTACTAAACTCCCTCAAAGGACGTTCGACATCTTCGTCGATTTTCTGCGCAAACGTCTCATGTGAAGTAGCGACCGACTCAACCGAACTAACAATGCGCTGCCATGGTATTTGAAAGATCCTAAGAGCCAATTCAACAGCAGCCGTTAGCCTAACTGTACCGCATAGCGTTACACTATATTTGCCGCATATAGAGGGATGGAAGCAGGAGTACTCAGCCTTACCCTAAGGCGGATGCATTGTCCAATTGGGGTCGGTGGGCGAGTTTCCGTAGGCCCTGCGCGTACAGTTCTTCGATGCGGCGGCGCTCCTATAGTCGAGATACTGCAAGTTAGACCGTCGCAATTGCAATTGATAGGGGTGGGCCAAAGGAACCTACCTGCAGCCAATCCGCGATATCTGCATTGACCTTGTTGATGACACGGAGGCGTTCAGTCAATACGGTCGCGGCTTGGGTCGGTTGTAAAGATGCCTATTTGAAGAGTAAGAACAGTGCAGTAGCATATCGCATGATGGGTTGGAGTAAGCGGAGAAGACACGAGATCGGATCGGGCAGACCGTACCAGCAAGGCTGGATACTCCTGGCGGGAGAGATCCATTGCTTCTCACAGGACACAACGGGAAAGATGGGCGCCGGAGAGGCGCATAATAGAATTGAGTAGAGCAAACGAGCGTAGGATAGTGAGGATTAGCAGAATACAGGCAGCGGGCCGACGAGGGACTGGTTCGAGGTCTACGGAAGCGGACGGTGATGACGATGGGCGCCGAGTCAGTACGGGGGAGCTGACTCAGCCAGGGTCGTAGTGGGCTAGTCTCAAAGGGGCTAAGCGCTCTAGCCCCGGCCGATCAGGCGAGGCTACCAACGATCTCCGTCCTTTCCAGCAGTTGGTGAGCTACATCCAAGTAGCCTTCCTTTGCAGCCCACCTTAACATCCTGCGAAAATAGCTCTAGTTCTCTCCAATATAGTGGAGGGCATTATGTACGATTTTTTGAGAGAATCCTCATCAGAAGTACCGTCCATCTATAGCAGCAAGAAGTGGAGCTCTGCCGCAGTCATCAGCACAATTGGATCGGCCCCTTGTTCTACCAAGAATTGAACTGATGCTTTTCGGTGCCCAATTGCAGCCATCCAAAGGGCAGTGCCACCAGTATTGCACCTCTTGTTCGAGGAAGCACCATGTTCCAGAAGAATCCTTGCAAGTGTTATGTCAAGCCATGCTTCCTCGAACACTTGCATCAGAAGGGTCTGTCCAATCGTACCTTCAAGATCCAGATCCGCACCATTTGCAAGCAACTTCCTCAGCACCTCTGGATGCTTGTACGCAGCAGCCTCTTGAACCGGCAAGTGAACCCGAGAGTTGCGACCGTTTACATCAGCCCCCTTCACCAGGAGCATTCCGGTTATTGTGATATTGGACGTCTACCACTAGCGTCGTATCGCAACCTTTTTCTGATAGAACCTTGACTACGCCTGCGTGTCCCGTCCTTCATACCATGCGAACGCTAGTGATGTCCATTTATTACTGTCCTCGACGTTCAGATCGGCTCGAGAGTCTAGAAGCAAGTAAACTAGGTCACCGCTCAGGCGTTTCTTCTGGTTATTATCAAGTTCATCATTTGGATCAAGGTCTTTGATATCTCTGAGGACGCTCGAAAGCTGGTTCACACTGTAAACACATCGAGTGTCAGAGGAGTTGAGACTGTTCCTATGAACGCGCCGGCTTACTCTTCAAAGATAGACTGAAGCCCGCTTGACACATTGACAGCGAGTTGACGAGTTAGACCGCAGTCAGGAAGTCGCCGATGCTGAAGCCAAAACTCATTGTGGGTAGGTTGAAGCTGCATTATCCTCAAAAGACGCATAGTCAAATCACGTCGGTTGAAGAGTGAGGGACGGCTGATGAAGACTTGAAGCGTAGTCATGCTCTAAGAGAGGCAGCATGAGGCTCAGCTAGGTACTCCCAGCGGGAGAAGGCTCAAGTGCCTCAGCCACAGCGCGGGCCTCATCCTGTCACTCACAACTAGGAAGGTACTCAACAGTCTTACTACATGTGGGAAGTGTCGTTAGCCTCCGTCAGCAATCCTCTCCTTCAGAGCAAATAAGCGATGTGCTCGCACCCTTTGATTTCATTGCTTAAAGCCTTGGAGTTATACTGCATAAATTAAGCTACGATACGACATTTCGAAAGCCTCAGGCTCAAAGGTCCAGCAGCGGTTATATGAAAGCGAATGTCAGCCATCTTAAGTTTGCCTCAGCATTCGAAAGGTCACAGATCATCAAACTATCATGATAATGAAACGGACAGGAGTGTATACAGCTCAACACTAAGTGGCCAATCAGAAAGCTCTTAGGTCGAAAGGCAAGCACAGGACAAAACCTTCAGAAAAAGTGACATTGGATTTCAACGGGAACCCATCTTTCCAAACCTTCCGTGCAATGAGCCATCTATGACCCCCTCCACTTACGCAGAGGAGTCATAGTCACCACGGTAGCGTCCCTCAATCGTGAAAGCGCTGTCAGACGAGCAAGCAGCGTCGCTGTCGGTGGTAATAGTTCCACTGCAAGTGCCATCAATGCCAGCACTGATGCCAGTGAACGACAAGCTCTCGTCGGCCTCGCCGGAAGTCTCGTTTCCGTCGGCGTCAACGACGCTGCATGACTCGGGGCTGCCGTCGAAGGCGGAGGTGCACCGGAAGGTGTAGATGCCGGACCAGCAGTCCGAAGTGATCTTGACGTTGTTGCTGTCGCTCATGCAAGGGGAGTATCCGTCAGGGTAGTCGCTGTTGTAGAGTGTGTTGCCGTCGCCGTCGATCAAGTTGAAGCCCTCGCCATACGAGCTGCCGGAGTTCTGGATGCCGGAGAAGGAGGAGGCAGAGTAGACAAAGTTGATAGTGTTGGACACGGCCATGGTGGTTGAAGCCGTGACGAGGACGGCGAGGAGAGACATGGCAGGCATTTTGGTTGGGAAAGTGTTATGGAGGAAGATGGGGGAGATGATAATGGATTGATTTGGTTGAGCTTGATGATGATGCTCAAGATTGCTCGGGGTTTATGGGTATTTATGTCCTAGTCGTCTGCTCCAAGCTTGCGCTCGATCTATACTGACAGTGACGTAGTGACGCGAGTATCGTGAGACGCCTGACTCTGAGGTTGAGGCCGTGGTTGAATTCAGAGAAGATACCTGCCTGTATAGGAAGGTTATAGCAACCAACAGCAGTACTGAGTATGAGATTCGATTCCTTTGAGTGGACCTACATTCCTTGGTCTGGACTTTGGCTGCTGAAGGGCTGCAGATCGATGCGATGTCGAACACGAGTCGGCGAGTGATGTCTGCACGGAGATACCCCGTAGTCTGCGAGCTTCTCCACGTTTTGGCCCCCAGACTCGGAGAACGTGAGGCTTCCAAGGTTGCCACTGCAGTTTGGCCCCCATAAGCTTTGCCAAGTGGGCTGCTTGCAAGTATCACATCCTGCTTGAGCTTCTTGGCGGTTCCTGGTGAAGGCATTGATATCTGCCTGGGCGTCAGAGATCAGTACAGCCCCTTCAGCGGGGCTGTATGACGCAAAGAGAGGAAGCTGATACAACGAGCTGTGAGGCTTCACGCCAATTGAGATCAACTTTCTGCACACGCCGTATGTCGAGGTCAGCCATCTACGTAACAGCCCTCATCACATCCCCGACTTTTCCAGTCTTTAGGCAGTCCCGGGCTGGCCGAGGCCATCCGAGACACCCGGCTCACGGGGTATCACCTAGCACTGCCCCAGGTTGTAGCCAAAGGCTCACTGCAGCTGGCAGGCTGGGAGGATTACCTTTTTCTGGAAGTTAAGCGTCCATCAAGGCATAGTACGCTGCTTAGGGAGGCCTAGAGCTGTTAAGTCGGGCCAAAGGCTCTGCATTGGGGAACAGGAACTCACCACATCACACTGTCTCCATCAAATCTACAAATTCGTCACGCATAGATTTCAGTGTTATGCAACATCCTCCCACTTTCCTCCTCCTTTGCCCTTCCAGCACATCATCCAACGGCCTCACCTACTCCCGCACACCCCTCGCCCCATTCTCTGCTTTATTATGCGGACCCAAACCACTCTGCATGAAGTCCGGGTCATACAAGAAGACCTTGACCCCGTGGAATTCAAACCCAACCACCAGACACGCAGTAACCATATGCAACGTCGCCTTGCTAGCCCTGTACCGCACCTGCTGAGCCTTATAGGTAGCCGAAGACGAATCTAACCTCCGCGTAACAAACCCAGAAACGCTAGTGATGTTAACGACTCGCCGGGAAGCAGACGTAGAGCTTTGAAAAAGCGGAGCAAAAAATAATCGCCACGACTACAGGCCTTGTGGCGTTTGTGTCAAACGATGTGCGCATCTGCTCAAGGAGATTTGGCGACGTTAGCATCCCCGACACGCCGGCATTGTTGACAAGGAAGTCGAGGTGGCCGTAAGCAGCTTGCAGGCTTCGATGGTAGAGCCATCTGTTACGTCGAGGTGGAGCAGCTCGCTGGATCCGAGGAGGTTCTTAGTGCGGAGGGATTCGATTACTACACGGATCTTCTCAATGGATCGGGCGCCGAGCGAGACATTGTATGTGCTAGTAGTTGGGTGGCGAGCTCGAGGTTGATGCCGCTTGTTGCTGGTAGTTGACTATCAGTCAGCATCATGAGACCCGTGGACGCGTTGAATTAGGCCAGAAGGGGGGATGTGTACCACCGGTGATAAAGTCGAGGGTCTTAGAGGTGGCCATGATATAAGCCAAGTCAGCAATGCTCTGTCCATTCCAAGTTGCGGGTTGTAGTTTGGCCGTGGCTTTCATTTATAGTGGTGTAATTTGTACCCTAGGTACTGGCTGCGAGAATCACTCACGGGGCTCACGCTTAACGGCGGGCCCTTAGCTCCAAAGCCCGTCACAATTATCGATCTCAAAGAGATGAAAATGCTTATGTGATGTAAATTCCTTAGATGGGCAGTTAACGCACAATTACAACAGCAGCGAGACTCAAATATGGACTTAAGACGAAAGGCACACGGCGAGACAACTAACGAGCTGGAATTGTATAGTCAACCCACGGGTCTCTCAGACATAGAATAAATCAAAAGGAGATAGAATTGGCTAAAGTAGGCTAGAACATGCGCAATTATAACTGTAATTGCGGACATAAATTCTACAAACATTGAAAATGGGTATAGCCCGTTAACGTAAAGAGGACATATGCTCGCAGGCCTTAGCAGCGAAGCGGAGAGATCCAAGAAGATCACATCCTTCCCTGGAGCTTGCTTTTCGTTTAACAGAGAAGCGTGATAGAACATCAAGAACGTCAATGATGGAAATCAGGGTGGAAGATTCGGGTAATTGATCAGGTTGAGAAAAGAAGTGGAAAGAATTGTCACGGAGGGTCGAGGCTCCGGGTAGTTATGCGTTATTATTGGGCTATCCGTCACCCAGGGGTAGCTTGGCGGGCGGGTAGTGTTTAGTATCCTCAAGCATTGTTGGGTGGGGGCGCTTGGTTCGCGGGAATCGCTGGAAGTGCGCCCGTAGGTGGTGGTGCGGTTGGAGCGGCTAGAGGGCTAGGGCCCGGACCAGGGGGGCCTCGAGGATTCTGCATAGCGCCCCCGGTGCTGTTACTACGCTGACGTTGGTTGGCAGCCGGAATCTCCGGTCTCCGCAAGCCAGGATGGCCGTAGGGACCAGGGCTCATCGAACGAGGGGGCGGCTGTCGAGGTCCCGGAGAATGTGACCTTGGCACTGCAGGGAACTGAGCTGGGGACATTGGGCGCTGATGTTGAACATGCGGCGGGGGAGGTCCATAGGGACCTTGCGTAGGAGACATTGCGTGAGCGGGAGACCTAGGACGCGAGGAGGGAGAGCTGGGGCTTCCACCATCTCCGGGGTAAAAGCGTGGCGATTGCGGCATGCGACCAGGTGGTCCCATCATAGGGGATCCCGGAGCACCGGGGGGACCTGGCGGGCCGGGTGGAGGTGGTCCACGAGGACCAGGACCCGGCCCAGCCCCAGGTGGTGGCCTTGCTCGGGGCTTGACTGGACGAGCTGACAGGCACGAGCGTGGGACGACTCCTTGCTGGGAACGATCGAGTCTCACGCAGAGAGCCCATCCATCGTCATATTCGTGCACAAGCCTGACAAGTTGACCACCGCGCAGTTCCAATTCATCCTCCATCGAGGGAACGAAATCCATTTGGACACGGTGAACATTGATTGGCGCTGCAGGACCCGGACCAGAGGGTGAGGCTACGCCAGCGGCGCCTACGGCTGGGTCGGCCACATTGTAATTTGAAGCCGTTAGGGCAGAGATAGACGATGCTTCTGAGCCCGAGGTACCAGGTCGATTAGTCGTATCTTTATCAGCGGCCTGAGTAGTACTAGCAGCCGCGGCCGCAGCGATAGCGGCAGCTCCAACGGCGACCCCGGCCTCTGCGGTAGCAGGGTCTGTTGGTCCACTGCCGGCTTCCGAAGAGGCCATAGGTGACATGGGCTCGGGAGAATTGGGAACAGCAGGTGACGGAGGCAGGGGAACGGCGGCGGCGGCAGCAGTAGCAGAAGGCCGGGCCATAGGCATAGCCACGGGAGAGACAGGGGAGACCGATGGAACTGGAGACGGGCCATCTACTTGATGACCAGCAGTAGAAGGACGAGATTGAACTTCTGCCTGGCTGCCGAATGGGTTAACTGGATCACCGAATGGATCACGGCCGCTCACACTGGATTGGGGGGTCTGAGGTGGGGAGTTTCCAGTGAGATTGCGTGAAGCAGTGGCGGCTGACGCAAGAGCTCCAGCAGCACTGACTGCGGACACGGGTGTGATACCGCCTTGGATCGGAGTCAGGTCAGGAGAAAATTGAGTGACAGGACGAACATTGAGTTGAGGAGCGTCGGGTTGGGCCATGGGCTGTGGTGCGGGAGCAGAAGCTGGCGGAGGCCCTTGAGGCGAAGGTGCGTTGTAGGCGGGGGTTGATTTCTCATTGAAAGCGGGTGCATTGTTTTCTTCCAATTCTTGGCCTTTCTGCTGCTGCTTCTTCTTCTTCCAGATGAAAAAGAAGATCAACCCAGCAATCAATCCAACACCAAGAACTACTCCAATCGCAATTCCTGCCTTGGCACCTGAAGAGATGCCATCAGAGCTCGAGGCAACAGCAGCCGTGTTAGAACTTGTCGCAGTCGACTGGCCAGCGATATAGGTAGAGGAGGCGCTATCGGAATCCGTGGCACTGGTTGTGATGGTCGACAAGGTAGTTTGGGTGGCTGATGTCGCATCGGTGTCGGCCGTATCAGTCGCTGTAGTAGTTGCTTTGGTAGGCTCCACGGTCGCAGTCGTAGTAGTCCGGGTAGACGCATCCGTGGTCGTATCGTCATCTTCGGTCTCGGTTGCTGAAGCAGTTGCAGTCGCCGACGTCTCCTCTTCTGTAGTTGATCGGGTCTGTTGAACAGGCGCACCGACACCGACGTTATTTGTAGTCTTGCTAGCGGTAGCGGTAGCGGTCTCGGTCGCCTCGGTAGTGTCGTCGTCCTGTCCTTGGGTAGAATATCCACCTATTGCGCCAGTGAAGGTCGGCTCAGCCGTAACATAAACAGTGACTCCATCGGGGTTTGGATCACGCTGCTCAAGGTGGACCTTGTGCTCGTGGTGGTGTGCGTGGACCATAATGTAGAGTTTTGTGGTGATATTGGACCACGTCCTCCGCTAATACACTGTCCGTGGGGGCCGTCAAAGGTGAGACATATGCTTGCGATTCCAACTAGGTCGAGTCCTTATCTCGGCTTTGTGCGGGTGCGGTCGGAGATGAATTGAGAGCGAGCGATGCTGGCAGTGACCAAAGGCGCGGTCAAGGTCGTATAGTCGAGGCGTGAATCGCGTTTGAGGCGAAAAAGGCGCAAGCGCGTTAAGGAATGTGAGGAGGGGAAGAACGGAAGTATTCGTATACTGGACGACGGCTGGGTCGACCGAGAAGGAGAAAAGAATGACAACGAGCTTCCAGGCCGCGAAGAGTCAAAGGAAAGAACGGAAGAGACGCAGGGGTCCCGTAAGCTGGGAGAAAGGAAGGAGAGACCTCAAAGGCTGAGCTGGGTGAGATGAAGAGAAGAGGAGACCTTGTGATGACAGAGTGGGAGCTGATTGTGTAGGAGGGACCGTGACCCCGTATTTACCAAAGTTAAATGAGGTCCGAGCCCGTGGCCAATAGTGCGCTGCCGTCGGTGGGATTGGCGGAGGTAAATTACGGTTCCTGGTTCCGGCCGGCGTAAAGTAAACACGCCCCCACGAGGGTCCGACTCTCTTTGCTTATTCCCCGGTCTCGCCAGCAGTGATCAATCGTCAAGCCCACAGCCCGGAAGTCGCAGGGTTTTCATCATGCAATTTGCGCTATTCTAGGAGATAAATACTCCCTGAGCCACAAAGGCAAGGCGGCCTCAGCACCAATTTCCCGGTCGTCCCACTCTATCTGAAGAACCGTGAATAATGGTTCCTGAAGTGTTGGATCAGGGGTAATCACCATTATTATTGCAGGCTACGATGAATGGCGACCCGTGGCTCAGACAACCAAGAAGCCGCAGTGTGTTCTGATTCGGTCTGGAGAGAATCCAAGATTTATGCCAATAATAATACGACTTCATAAAGTGGTGCTGCCTTGTGCTCAGTGGCTCACTCTGCTGATCACTTCCCGCTCTCCTGGGCAACAAGCGCCAGCAACAGACTCGTTTCCTTCGCCCGAGGGCAATTTGCAACAATTCATCTTTTGATTGTCACGGGGTTCGATGGGTTCTTTGTCGCAGATTATGCACACGGCCTTGCCAGCGCTTTCATTACAGAAGATTAAACAATTGTCACCCCATCTTATTAGGGCCGACTTGAAACAGACCGTCGCCATTGGGTCCGTTTTCATCGGCTACAACGGCCTCACCCTCAGCCACTGCTCCGCCCGAGGTTCGAGCAGTCCGAGCTGCTAGAGGCTGAAACATATCAGAGTCGAACTGTTTCTGAGTCTTAGTCGGTCAAGCTTTGACAGATTTGTCCAAGCTACCATGCAAGAGCGTTGCGAATTGCGGTCAGGTACAGCAGACGGTAGGGTTGGTTTCACGACTGATGCAGACTGCAACAGACGCAAGCTGCGGTCGGGATACAAAGCTCTTTGACCCGTCTTGATGCTTGTCCTACGTAAGGTTCTTTGCGTCAGAATTGGTGATCAAACCCGAAGTCATCTCCCGTCCCTAGACCAAACCAGGTAAAATTGTCAAGCATCTGCTGCCACATCTTGGGATCCGAAGGACTAGCCGACTGAAACCACATGCCCGTTGATGCGATGTTCTCCGCAGGGTCGGTTTGGGGCCCATCAACCTGCTGGAGTGCTGACTTCAGTCCGTGATTTCGTGAGGGATCAAATATACAGGCTTGCCATGGTTGCCGCCTCCAGCAGAACTCGATTGACATCGGCAACTAGCATGACCAATTGACCATCCGACTTCTCTAGCCACGCCAGCATTTTTGCGATCACGTTGCTCGAGCTCGTCCAGGAATTCTCTTCCCCATCCTCAGACGCGGGCTCCTTGAACTTGGCTATGGTACCGACCCCTTTTTCATAGACCCTCCTCTTATCCACCCCGCAGGCCGGGTGCTCATCGAAATGAAAGAGTATACTCAGATCCGCCAATGCGAGTAAACAGTACCAAACTGTTGCGTATGCCGAGGCAGAATGGTGAGCTGCAACTGACGCAGGAGCAGCCAGGAACGTATTCACAGCATGATGTGCAGAGTCCGTAAGAGCCTCAATTTGGTTCAATTCCTGGAGCTTGAAGACGTGTTGTCGTTCGCTCAATCCTGGCCTAGTATCAATGCGGCAGCCCCTCCGAGTTCGATTCGAAGCGCCCCTTTTCCTCGTTAGTTCCTGGCAACTTAGGATATTCAGTTTGCTCGGCCAGGGCATTAGCACAGTAGTCGATCCACGGCGTATATCGCATCGAGAGCTGCCGCCGGAATAGGAGACGATCTAAGGACTGGGTCAGCCACTGCGAGATCAAAGAATCATGCCTCGCGCATTGAATAGAGGTATTCTTTACTTCTCCTTTTTAGATGAGTTGTGCTGCACAAGAACAGACAACAACTCTGACAATGATAGTACCCGTTACCTGCGGTATCTTGAAGATTTCCCACCATGGGATGTGGACGCTTTAAAGAATTTCGAAGCCGCGACAGAAGACTTTGCTGAGTATATTGTTGAAAAATTTTTACTTCCGCGTATGATTCTCTCACATAGTGGTTAAAGCTACAAAAAGGTGGTACTAATAAATGGGATTGCAGTCAGAGCTTTGTCGGGTAAGACACCACAACCCACAACCACATCGCTCTTTTTCCTCCCATCGGCTACAACCAGCCCAGGACAACAAATTTCCGCTTTGAGACAAATCCGTCCTATACAAAACCACCATCAATGCATGATTTCCCGAAAATTTGATCTTCGTGAAGCCGAAAGTCTTCAGCAGGACGGAGAAGAGTATAAGGATGATGATGGTGAACCTCTCCGGAACAGATCCCTAAACAATCAATTTCGATTTCTGGAAGTCGCTCACGTCTTACCGCATTCCCTTACAGCTGCTGTCTCTGGTAATGCCGAGTTGGTAGGAAGGCTCTTAATGATCATGGCCACCTTACTAAGACACTATAGAAAACGAGCCAAAAAAATGCTTTAAGAATTCTAAATATGTTCGATCATGAAATCACCCATCTTATTCAGTACCCAAAGATTGATGGCCCCTTGAATGCTCTGACGTTGACTCATGACCACCGTCAACTATTCAGTGCATTTGAAATATACTTTGAGCACACTGGCAATCCATATGGATATAAGACTCAGTCAACAGAGCCAAAGCCATTCTTAAGCGATCCACTGCTTCCCGTTATCCGGACGCTAACCTTGTGCCCTAACCATACGACCGACCGACCGTCTCAGCAACCTCCTGCCGTCCACGGTGCGATTGCATTCATCATCAAGCTCAGCGACGCTGGAAGTTACATAGAGGATATTCTTCGTGACTTGGACGAAGTAGATGTAAGGGCAGATGGCTCAACAAGTTTAGGGCCGATTACGAAACTTGAACTTGGCGGCTGGTTAAAAGCGAGTGTCTATTATTCTCTAGTATAGCGCCACCTCGAATACAAAGTCCGTAAGTCATCAACCATCAACCGTCCAAGGCACATCCCCGGGCCACCCACATCTACCTCCCCAAAAGCGCCATCCTCCTGCGCTGCCACCTCCCAAGCACAGCACCAATTCCACCCGCAGAGCTCGATCTCGTCATACCCGTAGTCGACGTCGAGCTCGAACTCGAACTCGAACTATTCGCAAACGACACCGTCCCATTACTCTTCCCATGCACCAAATGCGGCAGACTCCCATCCACACAATCAAGCTTAACAAAGACCTTCTCGAGCCTCAGAAACTCCGGACTCCGCTGCACACAGCGACTCGCCCCGCCCACGCCCGCGCCGACCCCAAACTCGCGCCGGATCAGCGGCTCGTCGGCATCAGCGCACCCGGGCTTCTCGAACAGCCGCACCGTGCAGACCTCGAGGTTAGGTGCGTGCAGCGAATCGTTGCTGGCGCGCGGGGGATGCAGGTCGGAACCTAGGGCGCCGTGGGTTTCGGGCACGAGCAGCTCGAACGAGACGTGGTCAACTTCATCGTAGAAGCCTAGCGGGAGCGGCACGGGGACGCCCTGGCATACCCCCGGGCGGATGGTGAGGCCCACGGTGAATTCTTCGGAGAGGGAGAGGTCGTCGTCTGAGATCGGGGTGTTGGAGGGCGGGGGG